>JAQGBM010000864.1:0-12034 GCA_034698405.1 Symphylella vulgaris | reverse complement strand
CGCCTGAAAAAACCACTCGTTAAAAAACGAAAAATTATCGATAATCCAAGCACTACTAGTAGTTTTACCTTTGATAATTAAGTTATTTATACCACTTTACAGAATGTTTTAAACTAATATTCTTAATTTGAACTTTACAACGTAATTGACATTGGAAAGCAAGGTTGCAGCGTCGTTGCTGTCAATAACGTCCGCACTAGACAAGTGGAGCCCCCACTGGCAACATGATCTATAGTGAAAAACTTATATTATTCGTGTAACATGGCTTAAGCAAGGTTTCCACAACCAGCGCCATCGTAGCGAGCGAAAAAACATTGCTCTGAATGTGATTGGTCGACCGCTATCCATCCACGTTTTTATTTTGACCAATCACAGGGCAACGTTTGTTCGCTCGCTGGAAACCTTGATTTAAAGTGATCATACTGATTTCTTGAAGAGGGGTTGAGAATAGGGTAGAGAATACAATAGAGACAACAGTCACAAAACCAATCATTACTTCCTTCATTTTGACAAACGCATTTGTAATGACAATACCACCAAATTCATATACCAGACTGCCTAATATAACCATAACCAAACCAGATGGCAAATGGGTAGAGTAAGTTAGAATACGTATTAGACCATGTTCAACCATGAAGAGTTCGGTATAACATTTTGACTTGCATGGCCATTCGCCATAATAAAAGGTGAGTAAAATAGCCTACCTAGTAATTAGAGGTGCGAATGTTGTCTTCTACCCCGTTACGATGTTTATTTAACGTAATTTTTATGTCGAAGAAGTAAGGTAACGCGAACATTAGAAAAGCATAATATCATCCTACCGTCGCAGGGGGTAAGTTGTAGCATCAAAATCGCCGTCATTTGGTCAAGCCAAAAAAAATACAACGAAGCGACTAATGACGCAGCAAAATGGGCTATAAATAAAACCAGAAACAGGTTTCAGGAAACTGTTTTGATACTTCAAACAGGAGCAAAACCGCGAAAATACAACGGAAGGAGGGAGCCCCAAACACAATAACCATTACGTAACACTATATCACTTGGAGCTGAGATGTTGTAACCCCTATAATATGGAAAAAAAAACAGCAAACAAGGCTCATCGCAATTACAGCCTTAATTGATCCTATACGTTTAGGATAAAAGAAACCAAAAACGTGCCCTGACTCATTATTTTTACTACATGATACGGCCAGCAGCTTCTTCTCCTTTTTTATGCTGTTTAGGTTCTCGCCGGCAAAACGAGGATATTCCTAGAGTAGCTCCAGAAAGAAATAAAGTATGTTAGGTCGGAACATATGTGCCAAGTTCTTGTGTCTAATTTGCTGAAAACCTCTTATATTACAACAGGAAACACATAATATGCGAACTCATTCTTAAACATTTTTCATTCCAAATGTAAGTTATATTGTAATCTCAAATTATTTTTTTCGTCCTGGGAGCGAGATTAAGGTAGTATTTTTGTCGTTTTTGTTTATAAACAAAGCAACTGATGAATCAGCCGAAATATCTGCTTCATTTGACACCAAGATAGACTTTCTAGGACTTGTGGATTTTAAAAAAAAGTTCGTAAAACTAAATTCCTCTACATCATTTAAAGAGAGTTTGTTTTCATAGTTTTCGGAGTTCGTGATGGATATGGACTATGTATTTTATGATAGTTTTTGGAGTTTTTTTTCAAAAACTACAAGTCGATCTTGGTCTTAAATGAAGCAGATAAACGTCCTCTACCTCTAGGTCTTAGATATATCCATAATTGTAACTTTATGTTTTTAGAAAAGCCCCGCGATTGGTCGTTCCCTCTCCTCACATTTCATTTTGACTAAATGCAGGGCAGTGTTTCTTTGCTCGCTAAATACTTGACACTGGTAAATTTCATTTCATGCATGTTAAAGCCTTGCTTCCTAAGTTTTAAAATATTTAAAGTACCGTACCGTAAGTATTATGGAAAATATTTTAAGTTCAAGGTAAGAATGTTTTACAATTTATAATATAAAACATTCAAGAGTATAAGTGATGCTACTGCATAATTTATGTATAATAATTTAAACGTTCAGTTAGGCTTATCTGTTTAATACAAGTAGGCTATGTACGATTTCTGTTTACAAACTTAATTTACTTTAAGCCTTATTAATTCTAAATATATATTATCTTTCCCCCCGAATTAACTTACTGTAATATTATCCAAATACTGTATACTTACTCTTTATATAGTAGATCTGTAATTATTGTTCATTTTGATAAAAGCTTCGAATTTCCTACACAGTCGAGAAGAGCTAGAAAATACAGTACAATAACAAATTGTGTATATTTTCGATGTAGACAGTGTATTTACCATTATTATCCACCCAAGAATTCATTTTACCGTAATATAGAAAAATTCTTTCGCTTATGATATTATCTTCTTTGTTGTGTTATTATTGTTATTAGTTTTACTGATGATGAAACATTTCCCATAATGCAGTGCGATTGTTTATTTAGTAAAGGGGAAAAAATAAAAATGGTCGCTGGAGCACAAAATAATGTAATTTTGCGACAATAACAATGAGGAAATAAAAAGTAATTTTCAAAAAACAAAAACGATCTGTTGTGGGCGGGAAAGTGGTTTTCTTTTTGGTCCGTTACCCCTGACTATTGTACGAGTAGGCTTTCCCGAAATGCAAGAGCCTGCAATGTACGAAAGCAAACTGAGGTAATTTTAAGGATCTACTGAAATACTTTGGTATTACGAGTATTTACTTTTATACTTTTAAAGACATTGAAGCGTGGATCAAATGCATGAGGTTTTCATAATGCTGATGACGCTTAACACTAGACAGGGCCATAAAAACAAATCTTAGCAACAATCAAAAAACTACTTTGGACATCATGTTTGATGCCTGCTCTATTCATTATTGCTAAGGTTTGTTTTTATGGCCATGTCTAGTGCTGAGGGATAGTGGCTTAGAAAGCACAATTCAAATTATCGGCATATATGATATGAAAAACCTCCATAAGAAAATCCTATGTTAAAAATTTTTTAATGAAAGTATCAAGAAAATTCTCAATTATTTTGTAATGGGAGTAAACATTCTAACGAGATTTCAGGTTTTAAAATGTTAACGTAACCGAAGAAATTCCGGAGATTTTGGTTCTAAAGTATAGCATAAAATAGTCGCGCCTCCATAGAAACCTATAATACATTCTGGGGCTTACTCTTTAAAAAACGGTATAATTATATCTCCCGAATTTTTACGGTGACCTAATGTTTTTAATACGGAAATCTCATCATAAGGATTCACAGTTCACACTATTAGGCTAAATAAAAAAAAAATTAACAATTATTTTCTTGATACTTTCATTTTTAACATTGAATTTCCTATACCATGCAGCCGGTCATCTACAATCCTTGCGTGCTTGTGGCTGATGTCTGCTATTTTTTGCTAAGGCTAACAAAAAATGTTACATCGATACTACGCAGTAACGATTATATAATCGATATAGTCACCTTGTCTTTTTCCCTCTTCAGCTCCCAAAAAAATAATGTAACAAAAATGAAATGGGAAAAATTAGAAATGAGATTTGATTCGGTTCGGTGAATAATTTTGATTTCGACGTGCAACTGCTGCAAACAGAATAGATTATTATTATAAGATATTCTTATAATTAAGTTAAGTTCAGTGTCTTCTTCCGCATTGCTGAACAGATTTTGGTTTACACTTGGTGAGATTATTTTTTTCGCCGTTCTTTCCAATTTCGAGATAGAAGTAATACTGAATTTTAACGGACAGAAGTCCTGATAAGAAATATTAATCTAGGAAAAAAGGCCCGGATGCTCCAAAGGATGTTAACTCTAACTACATCAGAGTTAACTTGAACATAAGCGAACGAAATAAATTGATATCTTCGTAACCCTTGAATGATTCGGTACACCAAAATGTTCGTATTAGTTAAGTTATAGATCTATTCGAAAAGTAAAAAAAAAGTGGTGTTATCGAATATCTTTTTATTTAATGCGACGACCCTAAAAATTTTTACGTTTTCGAATAGATCTTTCCAAGACGAACATTTTGGTGTATCATAACAATATGTCCACTTTCGTCCAAAGGTTTACGAAGATAATAAGATATCAATTTATTTCGTTTGGTTATTTTCAAGTTAACTCTGCTATAGAGTTAACTTTCTTTGGTGCACCCGGGCCCAGGGCCGGAGCTAGGGGGGTGTTTTGGGGGTGAACCCCCCTCCGAAATGTAGAAAAACTTGAATTTTTCATGAAAAAAACACGACTATTTCGTTATCCGTTCCCTTAAAACCCCCCGCCCCCTCAAAAAAAAAACGGCAAAACCCTCCTCCGAAATTTTTTTCTGGTTCCGGACCTGCGCCGGGCCTAAGTTAAGTCCAGGCTGGTCCTACTAGGTCAAAAATAGGATGAGTGTTCTTAAAATTATACCATCCTGTTCCATTCCTATTCTTGCCCCCTTCCCCTTCTTCAAACTAACTCTGTTCGTAGTTATGAGTTAACCTACTGTACTGTAGGTTGGTGAAACCGGGCCTTATAGTCACAAATATAGATGGGAGGCCCGGAGGGTGAAAAGGTTACATATTTATTTTCCTATAGGCTAAAAACCAAAATAACGCCAATTCAGTTAGAGCTGAAATAATAAACAAACTATAAATGAAAAATTCCTTCGCACTCTCCTTAAGACAAAAATAAAAGGTTGCAACTTTTTATAGCATTTTTCCTTTTCTTGTTGAAGGTCTATAATTTACTATTATACAATGTTGGTCAACGGCTTATTATTATAGTAATACAGAAATACGTATACGGTATACTACAATAAATACAATACACAGCATGTCTTGGGTCAGTTACACATATACGGTACGAGAACTGTAAGTGCAAAGTCGTGTTTATCTATTATCCCATCAGGTAAGTTTCTAAGACAAAAGGAAAAAGTTTTTCGGCGAGAAAAATTCGCTTTTCCTTTTGTATTAAACTTATATATTTGGGGCGTAATTGAGGTCATACTTACTGGTGTAAGAATATACAAGACTACACAGTATAGGATATGTGTGCAGCCTTTTTATAACTTAACTTTATTAACTGCAACTTTGCTTCTCGGCCTATTTTTCTGTATTACTCTGTATAACTTAGTACATAATTATAGGAATATTATTGTTTTAGTTCAGAAACTTCAAATGTTGTAACTTAGGCTAGAAACTTTGTACTCACTTATGAAGAAAGACTAAACTTAATACTTATCCTACTTATTCTCATCCTAGCTTATTCTTTTGCATTTCCCATACACTCAGTTAACGGTTTAACTTAAGTTTACACACCAAAAAGAAAGCTCTATATATATAAAATATATTTATTAGTTGTTCCGTTTTTTTATTATTATTAACTTAATCGTAAAGGCTACGAGTTACTATACAGGTAAGTTTAATTTGCAGAATTTTGATCATTAAATAATATTATAAGTAGGCCTTGGCAACGGAGAGAATAAGTTACTATGGCTCCACTCTGCGGCGAGAAATCTACAGAAGTTAGCATTAAAATTTAGCGTCTATCCATAAGTTGATTTTTTTCTTTTAATTAATAAATTATATAAGTAGCAAAATACGGGTCGAGTAAAGTCTTCGGGTTATATAAATTTTCTATAATATACCTTCGTAAATGGGTATCATGTAAGTTATATACTTCTGGTACCACAGCATAATATCTTTGTATTTTTGGAGTGATTAAAATGTAGCCTACCGTATCATGCATATGGGGCCTAGAATAATTTTCCTCATTTATGTATTACGAATATGATTTTTTCACAGTTTATGCAAATTTCTTAGAATATTTCGTACCAATAATTACCGAATAAGTTAGACAGGATAATAACTTAATACCATAATAATTAGTCACATAAATGCACCGTATTTCTCATTAAATTCTCATTATTATAATATCATTACTAAATTAATAAGAAAAACCTTATTACCGTGAGTATACACGATACTTGTATTGATATACGCCTATACTGCACAGTATATATACTGTGCAGTATAGGCGTATATCAATACAAGTATCGTGTATACTCACGGTAATAAGGTTTTTCTTATTAATTTAGTAATGATATTATAATAATGAGAATTTAATGAGAAATACGGTGCATTTATGTGACTAATTATTATGGTATTAAGTTATTATCCTGTCTAACTTATTCGGTAATTATTGGTACGAAATATTCTAAGAAATTTGCATAAACTGTGAAAAAATCATATTCGTAATACATAAATGAGGAAAATTATTCTAGGCCCCATATGCATGATACGGTAGGCTACATTTTAATCACTCCAAAAATACAAAGATATTATGCTGTGGTACCAGAAGTATATAACTTACATGATACCCATTTACGAAGGTATATTATAGAAAATTTATATAACCCGAAGACTTTACTCGACCCGTATTTTGCTACTTATATAATTTATTAATTAAAAGAAAAAAATCAACTTATGGATAGACGCTAAATTTTAATGCTAACTTCTGTAGATTTCTCGCCGCAGAGTGGAGCCATAGTAACTTATTCTCTCCGTTGCCAAGGCCTACTTATAATATTATTTAATGATCAAAATTCTGCAAATTAAACTTACCTGTATAGTAACTCGTAGCCTTTACGATTAAGTTAATAATAATAAAAAAACGGAACAACTAATAAATATATTTTATATATATAGAGCTTTCTTTTTGGTGTGTAAACTTAAGTTAAACCGTTAACTGAGTGTATGGGAAATGCAAAAGAATAAGCTAGGATGAGAATAAGTAGGATAAGTATTAAGTTTAGTCTTTCTTCATAAGTGAGTACAAAGTTTCTAGCCTAAGTTACAACATTTGAAGTTTCTGAACTAAAACAATAATATTCCTATAATTATGTACTAAGTTATACAGAGTAATACAGAAAAATAGGCCGAGAAGCAAAGTTGCAGTTAATAAAGTTAAGTTATAAAAAGGCTGCACACATATCCTATACTGTGTAGTCTTGTATATTCTTACACCAGTAAGTATGACCTCAATTACGCCCCAAATATATAAGTTTAATACAAAAGGAAAAGCGAATTTTTCTCGCCGAAAAACTTTTTCCTTTTGTCTTAGAAACTTACCTGATGGGATAATAGATAAACACGACTTTGCACTTACAGTTCTCGTACCGTATATGTGTAACTGACCCAAGACATGCTGTGTATTGTATTTATTGTAGTATACCGTATACGTATTTCTGTATTACTATAATAATAAGCCGTTGACCAACATTGTATAATAGTAAATTATAGACCTTCAACAAGAAAAGGAAAAATGCTATAAAAAGTTGCAACCTTTTATTTTTGTCTTAAGGAGAGTGCGAAGGAATTTTTCATTTATAGTTTGTTTATTATTTCAGCTCTAACTGAATTGGCGTTATTTTGGTTTTTAGCCTATAGGAAAATAAATATGTAACCTTTTCACCCTCCGGGCCTCCCATCTATATTTGTGACTATAAGGCCCGGTTTCACCAACCTACAGTACAGTAGGTTAACTCATAACTACGAACAGAGTTAGTTTGAAGAAGGGGAAGGGGGCAAGAATAGGAATGGAACAGGATGGTATAATTTTAAGAACACTCATCCTATTTTTGACCTAGTAGGACCAGCCTGGACTTAACTTAGGCCCGGCGCAGGTCCGGAACCAGAAAAAAATTTCGGAGGAGGGTTTTGCCGTTTTTTTTTTGAGGGGGCGGGGGGTTTTAAGGGAACGGATAACGAAATAGTCGTGTTTTTTTCATGAAAAATTCAAGTTTTTCTACATTTCGGAGGGGGGTTCACCCCCAAAACACCCCCCTAGCTCCGGCCCTGGGCCCGGGTGCACCAAAGAAAGTTAACTCTATAGCAGAGTTAACTTGAAAATAACCAAACGAAATAAATTGATATCTTATTATCTTCGTAAACCTTTGGACGAAAGTGGACATATTGTTATGATACACCAAAATGTTCGTCTTGGAAAGATCTATTCGAAAACGTAAAAATTTTTAGGGTCGTCGCATTAAATAAAAAGATATTCGATAACACCACTTTTTTTTTACTTTTCGAATAGATCTATAACTTAACTAATACGAACATTTTGGTGTACCGAATCATTCAAGGGTTACGAAGATATCAATTTATTTCGTTCGCTTATGTTCAAGTTAACTCTGATGTAGTTAGAGTTAACATCCTTTGGAGCATCCGGGCCTTTTTTCCTAGATTAATATTTCTTATCAGGACTTCTGTCCGTTAAAATTCAGTATTACTTCTATCTCGAAATTGGAAAGAACGGCGAAAAAAATAATCTCACCAAGTGTAAACCAAAATCTGTTCAGCAATGCGGAAGAAGACACTGAACTTAACTTAATTATAAGAATATCTTATAATAATAATCTATTCTGTTTGCAGCAGTTGCACGTCGAAATCAAAATTATTCACCGAACCGAATCAAATCTCATTTCTAATTTTTCCCATTTCATTTTTGTTACATTATTTTTTTGGGAGCTGAAGAGGGAAAAAGACAAGGTGACTATATCGATTATATAATCGTTACTGCGTAGTATCGATGTAACATTTTTTGTTAGCCTTAGCAAAAAATAGCAGACATCAGCCACAAGCACGCAAGGATTGTAGATGACCGGCTGCATGGTATAGGAAATTCAATGTTAAAAATGAAAGTATCAAGAAAATAATTGTTAATTTTTTTTTTATTTAGCCTAATAGTGTGAACTGTGAATCCTTATGATGAGATTTCCGTATTAAAAACATTAGGTCACCGTAAAAATTCGGGAGATATAATTATACCGTTTTTTAAAGAGTAAGCCCCAGAATGTATTATAGGTTTCTATGGAGGCGCGACTATTTTATGCTATACTTTAGAACCAAAATCTCCGGAATTTCTTCGGTTACGTTAACATTTTAAAACCTGAAATCTCGTTAGAATGTTTACTCCCATTACAAAATAATTGAGAATTTTCTTGATACTTTCATTAAAAAATTTTTAACATAGGATTTTCTTATGGAGGTTTTTCATATCATATATGCCGATAATTTGAATTGTGCTTTCTAAGCCACTATCCCTCAGCACTAGACATGGCCATAAAAACAAACCTTAGCAATAATGAATAGAGCAGGCATCAAACATGATGTCCAAAGTAGTTTTTTGATTGTTGCTAAGATTTGTTTTTATGGCCCTGTCTAGTGTTAAGCGTCATCAGCATTATGAAAACCTCATGCATTTGATCCACGCTTCAATGTCTTTAAAAGTATAAAAGTAAATACTCGTAATACCAAAGTATTTCAGTAGATCCTTAAAATTACCTCAGTTTGCTTTCGTACATTGCAGGCTCTTGCATTTCGGGAAAGCCTACTCGTACAATAGTCAGGGGTAACGGACCAAAAAGAAAACCACTTTCCCGCCCACAACAGATCGTTTTTGTTTTTTGAAAATTACTTTTTATTTCCTCATTGTTATTGTCGCAAAATTACATTATTTTGTGCTCCAGCGACCATTTTTATTTTTTCCCCTTTACTAAATAAACAATCGCACTGCATTATGGGAAATGTTTCATCATCAGTAAAACTAATAACAATAATAACACAACAAAGAAGATAATATCATAAGCGAAAGAATTTTTCTATATTACGGTAAAATGAATTCTTGGGTGGATAATAATGGTAAATACACTGTCTACATCGAAAATATACACAATTTGTTATTGTACTGTATTTTCTAGCTCTTCTCGACTGTGTAGGAAATTCGAAGCTTTTATCAAAATGAACAATAATTACAGATCTACTATATAAAGAGTAAGTATACAGTATTTGGATAATATTACAGTAAGTTAATTCGGGGGGAAAGATAATATATATTTAGAATTAATAAGGCTTAAAGTAAATTAAGTTTGTAAACAGAAATCGTACATAGCCTACTTGTATTAAACAGATAAGCCTAACTGAACGTTTAAATTATTATACATAAATTATGCAGTAGCATCACTTATACTCTTGAATGTTTTATATTATAAATTGTAAAACATTCTTACCTTGAACTTAAAATATTTTCCATAATACTTACGGTACGGTACTTTAAATATTTTAAAACTTAGGAAGCAAGGCTTTAACATGCATGAAATGAAATTTACCAGTGTCAAGTATTTAGCGAGCAAAGAAACACTGCCCTGCATTTAGTCAAAATGAAATGTGAGGAGAGGGAACGACCAATCGCGGGGCTTTTCTAAAAACATAAAGTTACAATTATGGATATATCTAAGACCTAGAGGTAGAGGACGTTTATCTGCTTCATTTAAGACCAAGATCGACTTGTAGTTTTTGAAAAAAAACTCCAAAAACTATCATAAAATACATAGTCCATATCCATCACGAACTCCGAAAACTATGAAAACAAACTCTCTTTAAATGATGTAGAGGAATTTAGTTTTACGAACTTTTTTTTAAAATCCACAAGTCCTAGAAAGTCTATCTTGGTGTCAAATGAAGCAGATATTTCGGCTGATTCATCAGTTGCTTTGTTTATAAACAAAAACGACAAAAATACTACCTTAATCTCGCTCCCAGGACGAAAAAAATAATTTGAGATTACAATATAACTTACATTTGGAATGAAAAATGTTTAAGAATGAGTTCGCATATTATGTGTTTCCTGTTGTAATATAAGAGGTTTTCAGCAAATTAGACACAAGAACTTGGCACATATGTTCCGACCTAACATACTTTATTTCTTTCTGGAGCTACTCTAGGAATATCCTCGTTTTGCCGGCGAGAACCTAAACAGCATAAAAAAGGAGAAGAAGCTGCTGGCCGTATCATGTAGTAAAAATAATGAGTCAGGGCACGTTTTTGGTTTCTTTTATCCTAAACGTATAGGATCAATTAAGGCTGTAATTGCGATGAGCCTTGTTTGCTGTTTTTTTTTCCATATTATAGGGGTTACAACATCTCAGCTCCAAGTGATATAGTGTTACGTAATGGTTATTGTGTTTGGGGCTCCCTCCTTCCGTTGTATTTTCGCGGTTTTGCTCCTGTTTGAAGTATCAAAACAGTTTCCTGAAACCTGTTTCTGGTTTTATTTATAGCCCATTTTGCTGCGTCATTAGTCGCTTCGTTGTATTTTTTTTGGCTTGACCAAATGACGGCGATTTTGATGCTACAACTTACCCCCTGCGACGGTAGGATGATATTATGCTTTTCTAATGTTCGCGTTACCTTACTTCTTCGACATAAAAATTACGTTAAATAAACATCGTAACGGGGTAGAAGACAACATTCGCACCTCTAATTACTAGGTAGGCTATTTTACTCACCTTTTATTATGGCGAATGGCCATGCAAGTCAAAATGTTATACCGAACTCTTCATGGTTGAACATGGTCTAATACGTATTCTAACTTACTCTACCCATTTGCCATCTGGTTTGGTTATGGTTATATTAGGCAGTCTGGTATATGAATTTGGTGGTATTGTCATTACAAATGCGTTTGTCAAAATGAAGGAAGTAATGATTGGTTTTGTGACTGTTGTCTCTATTGTATTCTCTACCCTATTCTCAACCCCTCTTCAAGAAATCAGTATGATCACTTTAAATCAAGGTTTCCAGCGAGCGAACAAACGTTGCCCTGTGATTGGTCAAAATAAAAACGTGGATGGATAGCGGTCGACCAATCACATTCAGAGCAATGTTTTTTCGCTCGCTACGATGGCGCTGGTTGTGGAAACCTTGCTTAAGCCATGTTACACGAATAATATAAGTTTTTCACTATAGATCATGTTGCCAGTGGGGGCTCCACTTGTCTAGTGCGGACGTTATTGACAGCAACGACGCTGCAACCTTGCTTTCCAATGTCAATTACGTTGTAAAGTTCAAATTAAGAATATTAGTTTAAAACATTCTGTAAAGTGGTATAAATAACTTAATTATCAAAGGTAAAACTACTAGTAGTGCTTGGATTATCGATAATTTTTCGTTTTTTAACGAGTGGTTTTTTCAGGCG
>JAQGBM010000863.1:0-12036 GCA_034698405.1 Symphylella vulgaris | reverse complement strand
GTGCCAAATTTCAAGAAAATCTGTAAGACCGTTTTCGAGATCCAGTGTGACAGACACACAGACGAACAGACGCACAAGCCGAAAACATACAAGCCCGCTCCTATCAACTTCGTTGGGAGCGGGCTTAAAAAACAGCCTTTATCCCATGGTTCGGTATTAGCATCGCTGCTTCAGTAGCAAAAAAATAACTGACATAATTATATCGTAATATTGGATCTTACAAGTTAGCAATAATTGACAGTTGCACAGAATTATAATATTGAAGTGAGCTTGGTATAGAAAGTGGTTTGGACTTTTTTTGCTCATTTAGCCTGACGTGACAATTATTGTTTATTAGGTTCAGAGTCAGTCGTTTTATTGTTGATTGGATTAAGTCTGTGTTTATGTCGCGTCAAACGAGGATTTAAAGTTGGATCAAACTTTAGCTGCTGACGGAAGAAACAGGGTGATAGAAAATATGTTTTTTCTTATACTCGTCCTTTTTCGCATTTCTTACGAAATGGAGAAAAAATCACTAACTTCTTCTTGATAAAACTTTATAGATCGATTGAAAAGTTTCTTAGAAGAAAATAAGGGGTCGTTGTCGCCACGTGTATTGATATTCGAAAATCGAACATACGTAAATAAAGATAAATTTAGCTTTTCGTGAGTGCATCTATAGCATATATAGGAAGTCTTGGTGTCATACAATATTGATGAATCAGTGTCTGTGTTTACGAAACTATCGCAGAATATACTGCTTATATTTTAGGATTTAAATCGAACTCTATGTAATACTACGCAAACGTACATAACCTTCTAAGTTATTACCGATGCTGGGTTTGTTCAGGAGCTACTGTCAACTGAAAATAAGTTATAGCAGACATTAGCTTATATTAATATAGGTTGCCCTATGTGATATTCCGTTAATTCTACTCCGTTAATTCTATACTCCGTTAATTGGGGTTACATTTGAATTCAGGACACTAATTTTTCAAGTTATAGGACTAGGCCCTACTCTTAAGAGTTGTTGCAGTAATAGAGGAATCTATTGTAACCCCCATCACTCGACGATATTGTATTAGATTTATCATTATCACAGTATTTTTTGGCGAACCAGTAAATAAAATGTAAACCTTTAGTTTTGTTTGAAAAACTTCCTGTTGTCACTTGGATTACTTCGTCTGGGTCTGGTTATGATTATGATAGTCTTGTTTGTACGTAGGATTATATACAGATCTGTACTGTATAGAACTATATCCTTCCATTCGTGCATCCATAATATAAAATTCGAATGTTATCGCATCACGCTCAGACAATGAGAGGACTGGATATATATGTATATACGAAGAAATGTTTCCTGGTCAGAACACCCTGTAAAACGTTTGTAACCGGGTACTTTGCACTCTTCATTCCTCCTAATTCCGAATTTCATTTAAGACCCAGCCGTCGTGAAGCAGATTAATACCCGTATCTTCCTCTTTTACTCCAAAACATAACGACCCCTTTCTTTCTCGCCCAATAATTGATTTCGCGCGCGTGCCATATATTTATAGCACGTTTTTCGATTGTTTGAGAACTCCTTCGAGAAAAGAAGACCACCGTCTAGCAAAAATAAATAATAGTGGGTGGCCGTGAAATTGTTTTCATTCCGCCACTTATGACACCCACTGAAATATTGTTCGAGCCCGTTGAAAAGTACCTTCATTAACACCACAGGTTCTGGTATTCGGACTCTGTTAATAACGTTACTCCTATGGAATTTTTATGGGAGGTACAGTTTATACCTGGTAGTGGTAGAGAACGTGATATATTTCGTGGTTTCAGTATGCAAAATTACTAGTACAAATGGGCTAATTAGCTACTTTACATCGTTTACGGCTTTACGCGACCAATCCGTGCTGGTTCGTGCGTGCTTGCTTTTGAACTCAACTTATCGAGCTCGAATAATAAGTTTGATCCCCTTGTTCTTTGCACATTTAAGAACCTTAATGTCAATTAGAGTTACGTTACGCCCCTTGTTTATACTTCATGGAGGTTTAATTCTCATCGAATCTGTTAATTAGGTTATGGACTCAACGCGCAAAACCGATAAAATAAAAATAAAGTTTTGTTAAAATTTGCTAAAATAAAAAAATAAAAGTTCTGATATGGATGTACGAGTAACAACGGGTAAACCTAACTGCCAGACTTTAAAAAATACCCTATTGTTCTTCTTAGCTCGTCAGCATATCATTCAGTAGCCTTCAAAAAGAGAACATTTGTTTTGAAAGTGAACATGATGTTTTGTCGATCTAGCCTTTATATAATAACTTAGCCTATAAATATACGGAATATCAGAAAGGTGACGTAACTTAAGATAGTCGGAAGCCCAGACACCAGACACACAGTGCAAATTGACCAGCACCAGACACACAGTGCAAATTGATGTAAAAGTCTATTGGGAGATATTTTCGTCTTCGTGATAGTCGGCAGTTTTTATATCTCAAACCGCACTTCTTTTTTTAATCGGGAAATCGCTCTCTTATGTACAAGGTGATGCAAGATACAGGATAACTTACATACCGGTAATCTACACATCATTCACTGATGACTCTGTATTATTTTATCTCCCTTAAATTTCCTAAAAACACCGCATCAGCTGCCGTTATTTACTTCCAGTACAAGATAGCGGAACATGCAGTCATGCAGCAAGGGGAATCTTGACGAATCTAGAAGATTGACATTTTGTATATTTTTAATTTGCAGAAACTTGTCCAAACGGTAATTTTCCCTGCGACAATGGTTCATGCATCTTGGTGACGCAACGTTGCGACGGAAGGGAAGATTGTTCAGACGGTTCCGACGAACGGGGATGTCGTGAGTATAATTTCTCTATGACGTCACTTTCGCCATTTTGTTGTTACCGTATTAATAATTAACTCTTCAAGTAAAATAAATTTAGATATATCTTATAATAACTTATGTACTAGCGGGCCTTATTCAAGAATATAATAGTCTATTTTGAAGAGGACTCCGCTTCAAAATAGACTATTATATTCTTGGCCAATTAGAGTCAATCCATACAACAATATCATTAACACTCAAGAAATTGGTTTCAATTTTTGACTAATATTGGGGTTGTACGGGTCCAAAAAAAAGGACCTTTTTTATCTGGGACCTCATGTATTCAATTATTATTTGGAACGATGTTTCATATTGTAAAGCAAATAAAATTCACTAATTAAACTTTAAGTTACTAATGAAAAACCCTTCATTGTAGCTACTAACTTAATGAAGGGAGCTTATTCCACAAAGATTTCAAAACAACACTTATTTTGCATGACTTTCCTACCACTAATAATATCATTTATTCCCAGATAAAAAAAATGTCCGGATTAACTTATAAGCAAATTAATTTTTTGGAATATAAAGATAATATTAAGGGCATCATTGATGCTTAAAAAAAAAACACCAACAGCGCTTTCACTAATATTTTTGGTTTTTCTTTGTCACTATAACAACGCTTTCACTAACAACTTTCTTTTCTTTTTCTTCACTAACACCACATTCGCATCCCTCGATCACAACAGCATGTGGATCGTTAGAATGGCAATGCGACGACGGCACTTGCATCGACCGTCGCTACAGATGCGACGGAACGGTCAACTGCGACGGCGATAATTCTGACGAACGCGATTGTCGTAAGTCGCCCATACTAATAATTACTAACCCATTTTTCTCTTAATTTTACCTCCTTGTTTACAAGTTACACCTTGTTTTCGACACGAAGGTGGCGCTTTTGTAGTTTCAGACTAAAAAAAAATTCTTTTTCCAAAGGGTAGTTGGTTTGGCACAATATTATGTTTTGCAGAAATTGATCCATCACGTTGTACGGCGAACCACTTTAGATGTCGCGACGGTTACTGCATCAGTCGCAATCTTCGCTGCGACACTATACGACACTGTCGAGACGGAACGGATGAATACGGTTGCTGTAAGTTTTGTCGCGTTGGGCGCCAATTTTTTTAACATAATATTTTGAGATTTCTATGAAGTAGCGCGCTACAGAAATTTTGAAGGGGTAATTTATCCATAAAGCACCACCTACGTTCATAATAATTTATGTACTGTATTTTGATTATGTTAATTTATATTCCCTTTGTTTATTTTTATTTGTTATTTGTAATTTAAAATCTTATAAATGTAAACTGTTCTACTGTATAACGATAGCCCGTTTGATGGAGTTGCAGAACACCCGAGTCTATTTAATCGTCTTTCCTCGGGGCCATATTTTAATTGCATATTTTGTTTTAAAGAATAAATTTTTCAGAAATGCACATTTTTGCGAATTGAACAGAGCTTAAATACAGATCCCTTAATTTTTGGAATTGGGTAGACTACTTCTCAAAAGAGTAGTAACTCCAAAATTTGCAATAAAATGGGGTTAATGAAGCCTAATTATCTTCCCTTTTCATACTTCTCCCCGGTAATATATGCTCCGTACATATATTACCGTGCAAGGTTATTATAACCTTCTACTTCCCTATATTACCGTGTTTCTATACTCTATTTCTGCTATTACCTGTGGCTATTACCGTGTTTGGACGTGTTTAGGCTACTGTTTTTATCATATGAAGAAAAACGGAGTTGAATAGCCAACTGCAACTTCATCAATGCTTGGATTGATAATTTTCACATAATTTGGATTGTACATTTCTTATTGCAGCATGTTCATCGTCGCAGTTCCAGTGCGACAGCGGCGAATGTATAGACGTCGTACAGGTTTGCGACAAGTATCAGGATTGCAGGGACGGTTCGGACGAGAGAGCGGGATGTGATGCTGGTAAGTCATACTTCTTTTATTTCTTCACTTTCTGAAGGGAGAGAGAAGATATTGAGGTATCCTCCAATTTTACCGTAAGCCTAATTCAGGAACCATTTTACGCAAGTTATAATAGGCCTATATATATGGCCTATTTTGGTCCAAGAGTGCCATCATCTCCTAGAATTTAACTGTAATTAATAAGGTCTAAAGTAGCAGAAATGGTTATTCCTAATCTGACTCACACCTCTAAGTGAGATCATCCCTGAATTAGGTTTACGAAAAATATGGGTTGGATCCGAAAAATTATAAAGGCGAATGATTTGGTGATGGAGTGAATGTGTAACCAGTGGTTCAGGAAGAGTGCGCATTAAACGAGTTCAGGTGCGGGGCGGCAGATGGCAGCACCTGCATCAACCTCAGTCTGCGCTGTAACGGACACTTCGATTGCGCCGACGGCTCAGACGAAAACGGATGCGGAAACGACGATGCAGACGTCGCCTCCGACGCTAGTAAGACGCAAAAATACACGCACAAAATTAACACATACACAAAATTTGCCGCTTTTATATTTTTAAATCGTTTGCATTGAGGAAAAATTCCGGTATGACGTCATCCGATTAATTTAATTCGCACTCACATCATGAATTTTTAATTACACAATGTATCGATATATCGACTAACAAATATCGATTGCACCATTCAACATTAAAATTTATTAAAATAAATATAATACGGAACCGTGTATCTATAATATCCATTCCACACCCCTATATTTTTAACATTATTTTATTCAAACATAAAGATTACCTGGCGACATAATTTAAAGTAAGGTGAATAAAAATAAACTCCCAACTATGAAGTTACCAATTACCATATATAGCTATCTTACCATAAAGGCGAAGTTTATATGGTAATGAGTCTAATAACGGTATAGATACACGGTGACGTACTATAAATTACTATTGATTTTAATATATTGATTTTATTCATATCGCATCGTCGCATTGATTATTTGATTGGTTATAGTAAGAATATAAGTTAATAATCGATATTTAAATTATATCGATTAAGTAGAATATTGTCCTGTGGTTCCGATCATAGCACAAAATGGGTTATTTTAGAAGGACCCTGAAAAGTTGCTGATATTTTTCCTACTGTGGTGCCACATGTGTGTTTGTTTTGGAAGTATTTGGTTTTTAAGCACTGCCTTAATAATTGTATTTCATAAATTATTTGGTGTCCGTCGGATTGTCGAAAAGTATGGTATTACCAGTACTTGCGTTAATGAAAAAAAGTTACTATATCCGTTTGAGTTGATATTGCTACCTATAAGTTCAGGACTACAATTCGAATAGGCTATGTAAAATTAATTATAAAGGGGTTACAATTCAAGTTTTCGTATTCGTAAGAACGTTTTTGCGCAAAAACTTGAATTGTTGTAACCCCATCGCCATAACCTTGGCCTTGCGGTACCTAATGAACATTCACAATCATGTTATCCAGTTCGTTAATATTATTCAAGATTAATGGGTACCAAATCAACTTAACCTGGATGCAGTAATTCCAGTCTCGTAGGCTATACTAATAATAATAACAAAATAATTTGCCCCACATTTTTTTAGAACCTCCAACTCCGGACTGTCGCGACGGGGAGTTTCGGTGTACCGACGGCCGATGCATTCCCCAATCTAGTCGGTGCGATGGCAGACGAGACTGTCCAGGCGAAGAGGACGAGCGTGATTGTGGTAAATTATTTATTTTTCCAATAGAAACTTTGTATACTACCAGGTATCTTTTGGTAAGTTATTCTGGGGGAATGCAGTTAAATCAGCGGTCCAGACTTTTGATACACATTTTCAAGAGCACGGACTCGTTTCTCGCCTTTTCCTTCGAACGTGATGTTCGATTAGGATCGCACAAACGTGTTAAAAAAGAAAATATTATTACCGACTTTTTAACAAGAGAGATAAATTGCCTAAAATTTATGAGGTTATGCTTTCTTCTTCTTATGTAATTGTGTTTTTGCTTCATGAAAACGGTGATTTACGACCAAAGTGAAGGATGTGAATGACCAGCAGTTAAAAAAATTAATCTCGCACGCGCGAGCGATTTAAACGTTCGGAACATATAGGGTGTTGCAACGTAATATAGGCAAGAAACAATCCCGAATTTTGAACGATTTATCGCAATGTGCAAATATGCAAATTAAATACACATTTAATGCACCCGCGTATTTTGGAATAAATCTATATAAAAAAATCAAAATTGCCTCTTCACTCGGAGTTCACACATTTTACGAGTTTATATAGTTCCACATGTGGGTCTGTTCATAAATTACTTCACACGCGACTTTTATTTTATTTTGATCCCCCATTGTCACATGTAATTTATGGAAGTCGCATTGTCACAAAAGCTAAATCACCTTTAAAAGTTTTACCTCCTCGGCCCCTCCCCACAAAAAATGTATTGTTTGATATGGGTCTCCGAGCTATAAACGTGGTATAGCTGCGTGGCGATGTGAGCACAATTTTGGTATTTTTCTCTTATATTTCCGAGTTGTTTAGTTTAGACTGTTGTTGTGTTGTATATCGTTCAAAACTTCTCTAAGGGTTTTTTTCTCCGTTGCTTATATTTTCTTACTATGGGCACAATATATGTATTAGAAATGTGGATGTAGCCTATAACGATTAATAGAACCTTAATTGTGGTGGCCGTCAGGTGTAGTCAGGTGAACCCACTTGACGCCCAGTAAATTTATTTTCCATCTTTCTTTTGTTTAATTTTAAAGCTGCTTCGCGTTGTACACCTGGAGAAATTACCTGTGGTGACGGAACATGCGTCGACAGGAGTAAACAGTGCGACGGAACACCCGACTGTCAGGACTATGCCGACGAAGTTGACTGCGGTAAGTCTAATAATCTCTTATAATCATAATTTTTTTTATTTTACGATTTTAATTTTAATTTTTGCGCTCAATGTGACGTCATACATAAATGTATAGTTCAGTGCAAACAAGGGGCATTCAGATGTAACGACGGTACGTGTATCGACGAGCGACGAAAATGCGACAAGTATCCGGATTGTAGGGACCAATCGGACGAAGTCCATTGCGACGGTGAGATAAAGCATTGTAACATAACTAATACTAACCATCAGCCTGGATAATAGAGTTTACGACAAAGTATAGGGGGAGCCACTAACAAACTTTACACACCACCAATCACACGACACCCTAAATCTCAATACTATACTGGTAGGCGTGGTAGCCTCCCATTGGCTGAAATTATCACCTGTTAAAATGCAGCCAATAAGACTACTGTTCGCAAAACTACAGCTTGCTTCTTATTGGCCGAAATTATCACGTGTTAAAATCCAGCCAACAAGAAGCTACAACTGGTAGTTTTGAGATTTAGGGTGTTGAACAAGGCAAGGATAGGCCTACAACCAACCCCTGCTGGCAATTGTAACCTTTATTTTACTTTGAGATGCAGCTACCCTGAAGATTTTCAAATACCATGGGTTAAAAGCTGCATACAACCCAAATAATTAACTGAGCATTTTGCGAATGATTTTCTAGAAGACTAACAATACAGTTTACAGAAGTTTGCAATTAGATAATAATTAATAACAATTAGAATAAATTAGAAATATAAATAATATTTTTAAGCTTTCTTTTCAATCAATTACCGTAAAATAAGTGGAGTTGAGCTTTATAACTTTCGGATAAACCGTTTTTCAAAACCCATAACAGCAAGCAAGATGCTTTTATTAAGAAACTTTAAGAATAAAATAAAATTGGGAATTTTCAATGATATACCCTGTATAATAATATGGAACAAACGGTATATATTGGAACAGCATCTGTGCCAACGCAATCATGGAACTCCTAAGAAAAGAAAAACGTCACACTTGATTACGTGCCACGTCTAAAAGAAATTGATAGTTGAGAAACAAACACTCCGTATGATGACCTCCATTTCTCCCTCCCTTCGCTTCCATTAGGCTGTTTGCCTTTTATTTTACTTTATTTTTTGTCCCTTTTTCTTTTTGGCGCAATTGTTTTGAGCCCATGACACAAATTTATCACTTCATATTTGGGTGGGAGAGAGAGTATGAAAAATTAGACAGGGGATAGCTGGTAAATCTGGCAAGGAGAAGAAGGGAAAAAGTAAAAAGATTGAGCTCCCGAATCACAATGGAGAAGAGATTTTTTAAATTACACGAGTCAAAAGTTTACTATCTAAAGTGAGTAGGCTATACTGTAAGAGATTTTTCGTATAATCCTGAAAAGGAGATAGAAAAAAATAATGTTACTCGGTAGCCTACTTTGTGAGAATTGAAATTTGGTATTAAAACACAACATTGTCCACAACTCCCGGCTTTTGTAATGTTTTAAAAGTGTTCGTAAGTTATTTTATGATGACATGACGGAAACATGCCCCTTCGCTTTTAAATAAACTTTCCTGTATTACTCTTTCAGGTAGTTAGGCAAAGCAAACCTTCAGGGGCAAAGAATAAAATGACTTTTTCACTGTTCAATCATGTTCATGAGGATAAAATAATTACTTGTGTAACTTATAAACAAATTTACAAAGGGTATGTTAGCCAGATCTAAGTACCCTTTCCTTATTGTTTGTTACATTGTTTTCAGGTCCCCACTTGCCTAATTTTTAAGTTAACCTACATGGACTATACGCAAAACCAGAAAACTGAGTTTCTCTCTCTTTAACGAGTGAGAGCGCTACTGCGCGAGGAGTGTGTGCTCATAGGAGTGCAGCTATAATAATGAACACACTTCTGGGATGGCGCAGCCCACGATTTGCGCTGTGGTATATACGTATATAACGAGTAAGAGTTTTGTGTAGATAAAAAAAGGCTTGCCCAGTGCCTCTTTAAACATTCATGACTTTTATATTTAATTATTAACGGATTTTTGAAATCTTTCATTTATTTTAATCTATAATAAATCACTATTAATATATTAAAAAGAGAATTAACTTAACCTCATAGCCGTGTTGTTTTCGGAAAACAACACATGTGTTTTCCCCTGACCTTATTCGGTTAATTCTCCAATGAATGTACAGTGTAGAATCGGTGTATTGATGATAAATTTTCACCTTGTGAGATTTTTTGCAAATAATTTCCCTCATTTCATTCGGGAAATTAAAATTTGCAAAAAAATCTCACTCGCGGTGAAAATTGACCATCAGTGAAAATACACCTCCTCTACAGGTACATTACAACCGAAAACATTTATATAGCCTATGTGTGGTAGTTTTGGTACAAAATTTAAAAAAATATGAAAACCTAAAAAAATGTGTTTAGGATATCTCTTTTGCAGCCATTTTGATTTTTTTTCTCAAGGTTCCCATGGGATGGGTCGGATTTTGTCGGACTTTTGATATGTTATTAATCAAGGTTTTCTGAGTTGAATACTAAAAAAAAAACTTTTGTTACAATTTCTTCCGGGTCAAATCGTATTTTTCCTTGACTAATATCATATAGGCTATGCTTTATAAATATTTGAAAAAAAAAAAAAAAAAACAGAAAATGTTAAAAATTTCATAACTTCGGAAAATGCCAGTTCCCAGAATATACTGTACAGTTATATCTCCGCCATTTGGGTACCTTATATAGTAGGCTAAGCTCGACTCGTTGCTATGTCCATATCGTTACTATTTCTATTGTTTATATAGACCTATAGGAATATTTATAATATACTACTACCAGAAATAAATCTATTTCTGCTACTACTAATAGTAGTAGTGTATAGACTAGTTACTTTATCGTTTTGTGAGGGACGTTTGAATCAACGAGCTTTAAATTATTTTGATAACCTCATCCTGATGTTGTCGTATTGAGAAATCACGTGTTGCTTTCATTAGCCAATCACAGAAGTGCTTACAACTCGACTTTCTTATTCAAAAGGGTTCTCAAGTTATGTGAACGTTTAATTGGTTTAAACTCATTCATCCCCTTTCAGCCAATCAGATTTAGTGTAGGGAAAGACAATATCGATTCATTAGCGCCATGCGGAAAAACGGCGCAAACGTTGCTAAACGCTGCAGTGTAATGGTTCCCGTACTGTTTATTTTATGTAATTTGGGGCTTTTATTAGAATGTCTTTTTAAAAAAATTGAGAATGTCCCCCAAGTAATTTGGGGAATGGCCCTAAGTAATTTAGGGAATAACCCATAAGTAATTTAGGGAATGGCCCTAAGTAATTTAGGGAATGACCCTCAAGTAATTTGGGGATTGTCCTCCCTCAACGAAAATTTATTTTTTTGGATACACCGGAACCGGTAACGAAATGTTAGAACCGGAACCGGAACTAAAAGGATTCCGAACCACCCAATTTTTAAGTACCTGTATTTTATGTTCGGGAGCAGTAGCAGTTGTTGCAAAGCAGAGCCAGATCATCGCGAACGAAGACAGGAATATCGTCATTCCAAGGAACCAGCGGGGAAGTCCGGACTTTCGGGAAACGCAGCCCAACCAGTCCATTCCCATCATCTCTTCTCTCTTAGAAGATGATGATCCGGCGATGTTGTTTTCGCTGTCGTCTCCTAAAACTATGTCGCCAGTGTCGCCGTCACTTCTCGCCTTCAGAACGTCGTCCAGATCGAAAGTGTTCCCGCTACCGTCGGAACGAAACAGTCCCGAGGGTCCGAACCTGATGCTTCCCTCCTTTTGGGGTTCGCTATTCGAATTCCCTATAAAAAAATAAGACAAATTAAAGGTATTTTGTGAACCAAAGATTATTTTCACATTGGTTTTTTGCTTCGGGGTTTCGTAACTACCTGAACGAATTATGGACATATTATACATCGAAAAATTCGTCTTAAATTGATCTTTTCGAATATACGTAAAAATAATGTGGGGCCACTGCATTAAATAAAATGATATTTGAAAAAAACTTAATCGAATTTCAGTTTTTCTCAAATATATTTTTATTTAAATTAATGCAGTGACCCCACATTATTTTTACGTATTCGAAAAGATCTTTTCAAGACAAATCTTGCGGTGCTATAGCCTTCCGTATATTAGTTTTAGTTTATTTGTTTATTTAGCGTCGGCCTAATTCTGCTACTAAGGCTAAACACCGACGCCAGGGATGAATGAGCCTTCACCACCTTCCTGGGCCAATTTGCCTCAGGGACAGGATATACAGACTAGGGATGCACCGAATATTCGGTAGCTATTCGGTATTCGGCCTATTCGGCCTTAAATTGAGGTATTCGGTATTCGGC
>JAQGBM010000862.1:0-12037 GCA_034698405.1 Symphylella vulgaris | reverse complement strand
CTTCAAATCGCGTTTCTATAGCAACGGTAGAAAAGGTCCAATTTAGGAAACGGTCCAATATAGGCGCACTTACCCTATTATATAAGTAGGGTAAACTGTTCTATTATTGGCACCCAGTTATTGGCAACCAATGGGGTTCTTGTATTTTTGTTGATTTTGATGAAAGCACCAATTACTGTGGGGTGCCAACAACTGGGTTTTTAACAACTTTTCTGTTTGTTTTACTATAACATCTTAAATATTGTAAAAAAAACCATTTTGAAACCGATTTTCAGAAAGCTTGAAGTCTGCTCTGAAATCTGGTGCTATTACGTTTTTTTAAAGCTGCAACATATATTGCATGGGGAAATTAAACATCTACCTATACGTTCTTATGCCCATAATTGGGTAGTTTACCCTATGAGGATAAGAACATAGTTGAAGGATATATAAGACAGGCTATATTGTAAATAAACTGGATATAACTTCGCATTATTAATATGAGTTATTATATTTATGATGTTACAACTTACAGGTATAGGTACCAAGTAAACATTTATGCAGAATTTTCATTAACCTCATAAAGAAGCCCAGCATATTCATCTTCATAAGATTAATTTTGCACTGACAAGGAGTATTATATATGGTATCGTCAGACTACATTGTTATTTGCAGCAACGCAACGGTGCTGTAACGGGAAAACATGTTACCCCAATGTCATAATAGGAAAATGCGAGAGCTTACAATTTTTTTTTTACTTTATGCTCGTACGTCGTACAACATATTATCATCCACATCATGTAGGGTAATTAAAGTATTGATTAAAAATTACAAATTGATACAATAATGTTTTTAATGTACTTTTACGTAGGTCAAAAGTTAATTAAAATCATGTTTCTTCTCGGGTATAGATTAAACTTTTAGCAGGAGTTGTTTTTTTATGCTGCACATACTCGTATTTAGTATCTACGTGTTGGTTCGGTTTATAAATTAATAAGTTTGGTGTTGGATAAAGAAGAAACACAGTAAAATAGAATAGATCAATATTAATACAATTTGTTTTTGTGTTATTTTATCAGTTAGTGTCTAATAATGATACGGTACCGTATATATTGAGGTGATTGTTAAGCCTTCGATCTTCCCTTATTTAACTTAATTAATCAGGCTTCAAAATGATAACATTGTAAACCTCGTAAACACCGAAAAAAATTAATGTTTAACACAAAATTGTTCTAAAAAAAAAATTACTGTACATTTTACTGTATAGGCCTAATACGGATGTACATAAAGGATCACATTTTTATATTAGGAGGCTTACAATTTTTAGAATGTAATGTTCTTGTTTTCAGTGTGAAAATAATTTTATATTAATATACACTTATATAGAATTCTGTCAATTCTATATTTTTTGTATTGAATTAAATAATCATAAGCCTAAATAATTATTATTTCAAATTTCAATAACTTTTTTGTTTTTGAAGAATAAGAAGAATACAATTTTTAACAATATTTTGAAACACCCTATGATACCAAAACTTTGGTACAAGAAGTATAAGGAAATTATATTTGTAAGTTTAAAAAAATATTGGAAATTCAGTTTCTTCTCGGTGATAAGTTATATAGCCATATTTTTTCAATCAGGAAATTTCAAGATCACAAAAGTCGCTCTCAAACTTTACAGTCCTACTCGATCGTTATCACAGCTTTATAATAAAAAACCACAACACATTCCTGCATGATGCACACTTTGCACAGGTATCACAATAATTTGTATCGAGATAGACCGATATCAGATGAGCAAATGTCTAAAAATATGGTGTGCTTTTCGACAGTTATCTATTTCCGGTATGGAGAATTTTCTCTATACCAACCATTGTTCAAGAACATTAAGCACACCATATTTGTAGAGACATTTGATCATCTGACATCGGTCTATTGGCAGATGTTTATCTATTCAGTTGTTGTATTGCATTCATTCGTTGTGCATCATTGTGGTCCGAATTTTTTTTTTTGGATCTAGGTCAGCAACATTTTTTTCGACACGGATCTTCATCCGTCTCCCTGCATTGTCCAACTCCATGTCTAAGAGATATTCCATTATTTATTTCCTGGTTATGGCAAAGCTATACACATTGCGGATTACCGCAATGACACATTGCACTCTCTGCATTATCTTTCTTCAATATATAATTCCCCTGCCATGTTTTATTAAACTTTCCAATGGTAAGTTTTATTTTTCCAACACCCATAATATCTTCATTTCTGCTGATTCAGATATTCTATGCTGTCACCTTGATTTATCAAATTGGTATCAGCAAAAAAAGAAACCGCGCTGCATCCATATGCTCTTTGATGTAATCTTATTTTTTTCCTTACGATTTGAAAAATATGTTATGCAAATGTTAGTCGAGAAAATAAAAATGCGGTGACGTATTACCGATAGCTTCATTAAGAATACTCTTCATAGTTCAGTAAAATTCACGGCAGAATTAACGGTATTTTTGTAAGATAAGGCTCATAGCAAAGCATATCATATAATCTGTTTTCTTTGAAGTTGTTAATTGATCCAGACAATATTGTTTAATAAACATTAATACCTTAATTTATGTTTTTCCTAATGAACATTATACGAGAGAAGAAACCTATAATATTTTCTTAATATACGTATCTTTCTATAATAACTTGTATAACACTTTATTAGTAGAAAATGTCTCCTAAGCCGCAGCTATAACATATTATATTCAGTGGGGAAGAAGATTGGACAGGTTGGAAATGTTAACTCTAATTTGATAAGGGATCCAAAAAATGTGTGGTATGATTCGTATGAAGAAGGATCAGACCCTGAGGATATGGGTTTATTTAATTTTCCCCGCAGTCTCCTAACTTATAAAGCTATATCCCTCTCTCTCTCTCTCCCTCTTTGCTGAAGTATCAAGAGAATATCTCTTTAAAAAAATACGATAGCAATATCTTCCTATATAGGGTATAATCAGTTAATCATGCGTAAGGTTATTACGAAAAAACTATTATTATACAGATTATTATACAGATAGGACCAAAGGCTTTGGGTAGAGACTAACTGCAATCGTTATCTTAGAAGATACTGTAGTTTCGTGGAATTACTCGTATAAAAACTGCTTAGAGACTACCCAAAATTTGTTATAAAAATAATTATAAATTTTCTTACCTGTTCTAAAATTTACAACAATATCTAAAAGAAATATTGTATCGGATAGGCAGTTGAAGGCGATCCACCTTGTGCTAAGGTCATCATTGAAAAACGAAATTGCTACAGGAAGGATTATTAAATTCGCTACTAGCAACAGTAGCATGCATAAATCCCAATAGAACCTGCAACAAAAAGAAACATATGTGTGAATAGCCTATATAACACTCTTTTTTTATGATGGCACATAGGCATATTCGCATAGGCCTATAAGTTTATAGTTGCTGACAAACATCAATGAAACCCATAAAAACTTTATTATGTGAGATCAAGATGCTAGAATACGGTTGAAAAATATGTTTTTTTTGTCTGCATATACTTGCTTATTCGAGTCAAATTTTTTTGTACCATACACAGAACATGTCAAGGAAATGTATGCAAGCGACAAATGAATATGCAATCACTAACAGATGATCCAAAAAAACTTCTTGTGAATAACTGAATTTGACAGTTTTCCGTTTTGTTAATATTGCACATTACAGAGAATTTTTTTTCATGTTTACTTAAACGGCTTGCAGTCAGCTATTATGTCTATGCAAGAAGGCGTATGTCGTTTGCAATAGGATTTAGAAAATGATTGAAGTTAAGTAAGTTAAAAGTGCTTTTTAAATATAAGTTAGAAGCACTTTAACTTGCATTATTATTTCAATTACACTCATTGACAGAGATCTTCTAACTTCAAAGCAACATCCAGCAAGTAAAAGTACGTGTTTTTTATTAAATTGAAAGAGAAGGGGAGCCTAAGAATTTTAAGGGGATGACATAACTTACCTCGTACGATTCGTATATTGGTTTTTCTTAATTTTCATTACTTAAACGACAAACATAATTAAAAACAAATAAGGTTTCGTATTCATACATGCACACAATAGATACTAATTTGCGAAGGATTTATAATTTTAAAATTATTTTATTGTATTTTCAGGAATGTGGACCAAAGGCAAACATTCGTTATAGCCTTTAGTCAACATTCCTGCAAATACTGAAAGTTTTAAAATTATAAATCTTTAGTAAATTAGTAACAATTACGAATTATTGTGTGTTTGTCGAATAAGGGACCTTCTTTGTTTTTTATACTGTTTGTCGTATAAGCAATGTTTAAGTAATAAAAATTAAGAAAAACCAGTAGTACGAATCGTACAAGGTGGTCATACCCCAAAGAAGAAATTTATTTTCACAATATCTTAAACCGAGATAGAATTAAATTCTATTCACGCTCATATGTGGCGTTTTCCAGAAAGAATCACTCCGATGTTTTTAGGTAGTAAAGCTTTTAGGGCTTTATAAACTACCGATTTTATGACGAACTTCTACAATCAATATAAGTTCCAATAATTTTTAATTTAAATATTTTTTATGATACCGGTATTCTAAAATGGAACTATTTTTTTCAGCGGACTTACAGTGAAAAGAAAAGAATTAATTTTCTCATAATATCGTACAGAACTATCATAGACATAATAGTCTCGACTTTTGCTATAAAAACATATTTCTTTTTCAAAATAAAACAACTTTTCCCTGGAAAATAATGCTTTCTAGGAGAAGAGGCAAAACTTGCTTTTCCCTTCCTTCTACAAATTGGTTTTTATTTTACGCAGATACGTAAAAAATGTTAAATTATTATACCTTCTCGAAATGAAAATACACCGTAAACAGAGTATCCGTAAAAGACAACATGTGTACACTGTACAGCTCTCTTTCATTTTGCATTACGAAAAGCATTCATTATAAATCCAGATGAACTATTTTGCCTTTGTGAATCGTATTTCGCATCTCTATAATATAAGAAAACCAAAACTTTGTCCGATTATGCTGAATACACGAAACAAAACTTATACATTTTTCATATAGAATCCTCATACTTATACGTTCGCGTATATTATTATAATAATATAGTACGCCGCATTTTTGGGATTTCTCCGTAAAAGGAAACAGAGACGGCATGAGGTTATCATATTTTATATTATCTTGATAGTATATACAGCAGTATATCTTCAAGTATGCGATATAAAAATCATGAGAGCGTTATCCGCCATTCCGTAAAGCATATTACTGTAAACTATACAAGTGCAGGCTGAAAAAATAACCGCAAAAGGAGTCTTGAAACAAAGGAAGAAAATGTTGAGTGTATTTGCGTAACACCTAAGTCAAATACTACAGCTTCCAACGTTATACTGTCAATGATGTACACAAGGATCCTTTTCCGACAGCCATTTTATCTCTTATACTTAAGAGATATAGACAAATATTTGTGACAATTGGATGGTGAAGTGTGTGCTATTTCCTAATGGACATTGATAGAGTCAGCTGATATGTCTTGGAACATGATTTCCTGTATTATAATATGGTACATAGCTAGGTTATAGGTTTTTACAAAGCGAGGAGCAGGACAAATTCGTAATGTCCTTTTAGACCTCTCAAAAGATTGTAGACTAGACTTTGGGTAATGCTTTCATATAAGTTATATGGTATGATATATTCTAAAGATTTAGAGAAATCTAAAAGGACATCATATACAAATTAAGTCGATGTTGGAAAAATCGACAGCGAGTCCTTTATCGACTCTGAGAGGTTGAGCGAAATCGATTAATTTATCGTGTTACCTTTCATTCAAAAAGCTGCTTTAGATAACTTACTCGTATGTCAATTTTCTCAGACATTTTCTGTTTCGAAAAATCCAGTGATCGCTCGGTAACTAAAATTTAAACACCCCCAAACTATAGGGGTCTGGGAGCGATTGACCCATCGACCATTTCCTCTGCATGGCATACGTATCTATAGAGAATTAGAGCCCATGCAGATTTTATAAGTTCCATATGCATCGTGCTTGATATAATCCTAAGAACCAACAGTTACGTATTTTTATGAGCCTATACACAATTGCTTTTTTTAAGCTCATATGATAATTTTTCTTCTTTATGGGCTCATCTTTTATATAAATGAAAATTAATACGCATCCAGGATAAGATATATTTTTTTAAACTCCAAAAAAATTATCTCCCAAAACAAAAGAATAAGGGATTATGAAGAGACAATGAATGATCTTCGAATAGCTCTACGTATATACGGTTCTATCATAAAAAGACTAATGACTTGAGAGACGTTAGTTGCAACCTTTTTTTCTTCGCGGAAAGCGTCACCGTCACCGCACATAATTATAGTTTTCGTATGACAGCTAAGCAAACAAGAAAAAAGCTTGATCAAATATACCGAAGGCAGACTTCTCTACCGTTGTTTGTGTACTCTGCTTTGATGGCTGAACGATCTAGGACTTCTACTATACAATCTCTGCTGAAGTCATCATTGTGTAAGATATTTAGTAATTCCCTGTTCACACTCTACTTCTCTGTTTATACTTTAAGATTGATAATCTTACAACTCTTGCCTTGCATGCCTATTAACTTCAAACGAAATCCTGATCATAAAAGTGGACAAGACGAAAAAGCCGTATCATTTCAAAATGCATAAAGTATATTGTAACACCAACATATGATAAAGTTCATGAGTCCTATGCTTAACTGTATATATAAGTTAATTAACATATAACTTAGTCCTAATATACACACTTAGCTATATACCGTATAATTATAATCAAAAAGTTGTAAAACGTTCGACTATTACTTTGCCAAGTCTACTACAACTGTGATCAGCGCACATTTCTCAAGGAGCCCAGCGAAGGTCTCGGTCCATTAAGCTATTTTGGGAACGGCAAGCAATGGAGGCTGAAATTGGGGAAAATTCTCAGGGTAGAATGGAACTACGAGACTGTACGAGTATAATAGACAATTACGCACCCCTATCACCCACAGAAAAGTCCGAATGAGAAAAAATTACAATTTACATAATTCTGGGTAGAGATTCGGCCAGGACTAGGGATAGGGAATGCAGGGGGTCCAAGTCAAGTAGTCCAAGTAGTTTCAGAAGCAGATCCCATTTAATTATCCCAATTATAAATTTACTCTTATGTAATCAGGGCCTTGGTACCTTGGTACCGGTAGGTATCAATCTTGAATCTTTGCCTCTTACCAATAACTGTTTGTATATATTATAATTATATAATATAGGCAAGGCATTATGCCGGCGTGTCTTGCTCTCTAGCCATCTCTGCCTTTATGTAGTTGAAATAATTAATGATTTGATTAAAGTTTCAGATAGTTTTTTTTTTTGAGGAACATATTATTTCATGCCATCATAATTTCCTAACTTAGATTCAATGGTAGCATAAGGCGTAACTTATTACTACATCATCCTCCACAGCATGAATATTACAAAAAGTGCATTGCTCCCGTTGCTTTATGGTACCGAGTATTATAACTGTGCACCGTACCATACCATATGTAAAAATAAATCCATTCTTATTTTTCTGATTTGATTATACTACTTCTTTTTATATTATTCCTTCTCCCTATTACACGACAGAAGCAGTAAGTAGAATTTATATGGCCATCATCATATCTGCTTCCAAAACTTTAAAAGCAAGAAAGCATGCATTTATTTTTATTGAAGTTCTTAATCTATGGTCTTGTCTTTTGAAATTTATACCGTACGGCTTCAGTGTCAAAATGGCATTATCCTTGTACGCAAGCTCAAAATTTAATCCATTTACATAATGATCATACGTTGTCACCCTATGTTGAAGCAAGAGTATTCCAATTTAACTCTTTTTTTCCGCAGTAAAAACCTCGCGAAGTATTCCAAAATGAATAACCGATTGAAATGTCACACTTGCTATGAGAAATGATTTAAAAGTAATAATTTTTAGTGCTGTACAGCCTATAGCTGCCTGACATATGGTAAGAGAGGAACGTCCGCTACTAAGTTATGATGCTTACGACTGAAAATGCTACAGGAATTTTGAACTCTTTTTGCAGAAATACGCGTATACTTTACTGTATACCGTATAATGTTAAAGGCGATTCTCAGCATGTAAAAAAGTACCGTACAAAAATGCTACCCCAGCATATACGTATGAGTAATAGCTTTTCCTCAACTAACTTAGCCTACATAATTATTTTGTTTTGCAATATTATAAAGTACTTTTTCTCCCTTCTTTTTCATATTACAGCTCTATTGAAAAGCCCGGAAGGTACGTGTTTTCTATAAAACATATATTGTACGCCTGTTATAAAGAGATAGCCTGTAGCACTTTATGCTTGTAATGCCAACGAATGTTTTTTATATACTGTTCTTGTAGATATAGCAAACTTCTCCTTTTATATGCAGTTTATTCTCTATATTCAAAAATTGGCACACTTAGCCTACAAGTACACATACCTATTTTATTCCTCAGCGAACACGATGAAATTGGATAATCAAAGCAAGGAGTTCTCGCTCTATTTTTTCTCTCAGAATTTTTGTTATTACTCGTAGACTGGTATAAGAACGGAATACTTCTCTCTCCGTTCGGCCTTTGGCGTATAATCCAGTCAGGTCATAATGTAAACAAACTTATTATTCAAACATTAGGCTATAGCTACGATATATTTATACAACTACGCAGCGCAGATTGCAGTTAAAACGGAGGGAAATATAGTATGAAAATCGAAGAATGTTTGCATAAAGCAATAAACTGTTGAAATATATATTTATTTTATTGCAATGAATTTTAAAACTGTATTCGTAAATGGACTTGTTTGTTTAACTTAGATCTATTTCTGATACTGATAAACAACTCCCTGGGCAATTTTGCCTGCACAGTAAACTCCCACTCTAAGTTATTCGTCTGCTACCCAAAGGCCACGTACCCCTTAGGGTACGGGGTATAATGACAGGGTTACATCAGCAAATAGACGCTTGGAACAGGACCACCCATCCTATTACTTTTACCACATTTGACGGAGCTTGACTTTTTATGTCAGCATGAGGTGACCAAGCCATCATGCCACTGACGCCGGCATAAGTGGCATTGAGCGAGTAGTGGTGATATTTTAATTGAGTAAGTTATATGCTACTTACCTACAGGGTCTACTAATATTTTGTTTCTGGTACTAAAGGGCCTATTAACTATTCTGTATGGGAACTATATAGCCTATAAGCTTCTGATGAAACCAACTTTGAGTGATATTGCAGGACCCAGGTGGAATTGGGCTGAAAATCGGCAAGGATTAAGTTAAATACGCTTCGATATTTACTAACATCTTAACTTCTCTGCCATCTGCTGTTAAAAATACTGAAGATCGTTTGTATTAGTCAAAGACAGAACACTATTATCCCATATTCAACGAAAATTTGTGGCTATTTTACAAACTAATTAAGAGCAAATGTAGCTCAAAATGCTGTTCTACGGAGTATTACCCAAATTTGTTGTTTATGATGTAATTGGAATAAAACTAGCTTTTACAAACAATAACACTGATACGCAATTACAAATGAATGTTGTTCGTATATGGGCTTTAGATATAACTTATTTACAAACTCAGTTACTGGTACATTTTGATCAATTTCCTTTGGCTAAAAGACAAAGTCTTCTTAACACAAACAAACAAACAAATAAAGATTGACAAAATCGAGCGTAATAGTCTTCATATCCGCTTACAATTTCCCAGTTTATCGGTTTCAAAGTACGAGTTTCTGTGAAAGGTGTTTACCTTTCGCCCGGAATGCCGCATGTTCCCTACTTGCAATGGATGGAGCAAGTTAGGATGCGGGAACTATTAAATCAATAGTATCTGAGAATATATATAAGATTATAAACCTGAGGACAAAGTAAACATTTTATTCCCCTTTAAACATAATAAATATACTTACTTACTTCAAAACTAACTAAAGTATACGGTACTATACGGTAATAATTACTGTAAACCTTATGCAAATATAGCTTATTATTTTTAGCAGTTTCAGTTTTATAGACTATTGAGTAATGTACGGTATTAGTCCCTTAAAATTTAAACACCAGATCTTTTATATTCATGTCGTATTTTTTTAATAAGATAAAAGGGTATACCCCATAGAAATTCCACCAGACCGTGCATTTCGCAGAACCCAATGTTTTATGGTTGATTCTTACTCATTAGGATGTACAGAATGATAATCCGACGGGTGACCACTTGTCACCCTTGAGCATTTTTTTTCCTTATAGTTTTCACATTTACTGTAATACAGTATTGGGTATAATCAGGGTACGAGGTAAAATGTGAAATATGACCATTTTTGGAAATTGTAGCCAAACTAACAAACTTAAGAAATATTTGCTAAGAAGATGATTTATTTTTATTATATTCAGAATTAATATGCAAAAAACATTTTTAAAATCGGTTGATAAATAAAAAAGTTACGGACATGTAAACTGGTACAAAAGTAAAGAAAAACGGGCCGAAATGACAATCTAACCCTGTCTAAATGTTCATAACTTTTTTATTTATCAACCGATTTTTAAAATGTTTTTTGCATATTAATTGAATGTTATTCAGAATTAATATGCAAAAAACATTTTTAAAATCGGTTGATAAATAAATACGTTACGGACATACAAAAGTAAAGAAAAACGGACCGAAATGACAATCTAACCCTGTCTAAATGTTCATAACTTTTTTATTTATCAACCGATTTTAAAAATGTTTTTTGCATATTAATTCTGAATAACATTCAATTAATATGCAAAAAACATTTTAAAAATCGGTTGATAAATAAAAAAGTTATGAACATTTAGACAGGGTTAGATTGTCATTTCGGCCCGTTTTTCTTTACTTTTGTACCAGTTTACATGTCCGTAACTTTTTTATTTATCAACCGATTTTTAAAATGTTTTTTGCATATTAATTCTGAATATAATAAAAAGAAATCATATTCTTAGCAAATATTTCCTAACTTCGTTAGTTTGGCTACAATTTCCAAAAATGGTCATTTTTGACATTTTTACCCTGATTATACCCAATACTGTAATGCTATTGCTATGCATTTTTAAATAACGCGCTCTAGCGGCGTTAGCCGACACCTCTCAAAGGGGCATAGGAGCTAATTTTGTTCTAATATGTTACAGGTAGTGTAATCAATTTAAAAAAAAAGGTAGGAACATAATGGTCACGGATTCAAGGAAAATGACCCTACTATTAGGAACACAACACATAGTCCTATTGGAAAACGGAAAAAAAAAAAAATTTGGGGGTTACAGCATAAAATAATAAAAATATATAATATATTCGATGTCGAGTAGTTCTATAATTGGAAAAAGTAAAATAAAAATATGGGGTCACAGCAATAATATATTGGAACTCAAAATTTCATTAATTTTTTAATATCTTTTAATTTTATGCTGTGACCTCATATTTTTTTTACGTTTTCGAATAGATCTATCCACAGACGAAATATTCTGATTCAAGTAGCCTATATTAAAATATGTTCATATTCGTTCAGGGTTCCTATAAGTTATGCAAGATCATGAGCAAATTGAGCAATAGATCCTGTATTATATCAAATGAATCCCAAGGCTAACTATGGCAGGTGGACAATAATAGCCTAATATTATTGAAGTAACCAACTCTTACGAGTTAGTGAGAGATCATACTGAAAAGAATATTATACGTAAGATCACTTTTATTATTCTTTATTTATATGACATAAAATACATTTACTTATTTTTTTACAATGGTTACAACATACAGTAGGCTACTCGACTGCCAGCGATACTATACCTTATCTTATAAAAAATTGCTTTCATACTGCTCTGAGCCTAAGTTACTAACAACTAACAAGTAAGCCTACTGCAGAACTAAAGGTTCTAAAAATAACTTTGTTCATTTTTTTGCTACGCAGGACGAATACTAAAGTCAGTGTCAAGTTAAAATGAATAAAAAATCGCGGGACAATTTTGGTAATTATTGGATGCTCGTGTAT
>JAQGBM010000861.1:0-12038 GCA_034698405.1 Symphylella vulgaris | reverse complement strand
AAGGCCGGACGTCCGGAGAGGGACAATTTTGCCAGCTCAAGGTTGGGGTCTTTAACGTGCAAATAAATTCACACGAGTGCGGGTATGACCAGAGCCCTTCTCTTTCCGTTGGACATACCAGGGGCAATGCCATAGGACTTTTATCGGAATTGAAAATTGAAATTGTATTTATGTTGAAATAAATTAAAACAAATAAAATAACAAATTATTAAAACACAATAATGTTATGCTATTGTCGTGCTAACTTATTAGATTAGACTTTTAACAACTTTGTCTTAAGATAATTAATTAGCATAAATTATTTATTATTCATTATTCAAATATTACGGAAAAAATGTAAGGAAGAATAATATGGAAAATTCAAGGAAAATCATAGTCTTGCGAGGAAAAAATACGGAAATAGCTTATATTAGTAGAGAATTGAAATTTTCCTTCTCGAAGAAGGGCTACGACCTTTCCTTTTCGTACTAAATAGGCCTACTGATACGGTACTAGAAGTGCACTTTATGGTAGAAGTAAGCTACTAAACCCGTATTAGTTTCTAACTTTAGTACGTAATTATACCAATTCCAATTAAATCGCCAAAAATACTACTTACATCTCTCCGTACAATCGGTTAAGTAAGGAAAGAAATCTTTAGGCCTTGTTAACAATTCTGGACATCTGTGGGTTCCGGGCGGGGGATTTTGGGCCGCCAATAAAACGTAAGTGTGAAGCTGCATTATGGTTTTATGTTGCAATAGCCAAACCACCATTTTCGTTGTCTGTATCTGAAAAAAAAATCATATTTTCTTCAAAATACAGTTACCGTAATTAGCAATTTTTTTAAAATCCACTTTTAATATTGTAACTGTTACCTGTTCTTTAGATGTACAGGTAATGTCGTAATGATCTATGAGTGGTAGTGGTAGCGAAAATTGAAATAATACGTCTAAGAAGTTCTTTTTAGGAAACTGTTCTTCAAAAGTTTCTGCCAATAATGAAGAACTGTACAAAATAAAACGTACAAGTCAATTAGATTGTAGTGATTAAGTTACGATTTTCTGTTCAACAGATTTTCAATTTTTTTTTTGGAAAATAAATTATCTCCGTACACATGGACTTACACCAAAATGTATTAGAAAACATAAACAAGGCCTCACAGCAGTGTGGCAAATTTCGCAATGTAAGTTAGTATAGCCTAATTGTAATTGGTGCTTTAAAAAAAATAAAACCAATAGGCTAATTCTAATACAAGAAGAAGTCCGAATGTACGGAAAGGCCTCTTTACTGCGACCTTTAGGATGATTTACGAATAAACACGACAAAATTCCGCCATCTTGACTTTTCGTCCAGTAGACCGGTACCTGCATAATAATATATTCAAATTTCAGCATCCTACGAATACGATTACGGGAAGTGACCGAAATGGAATTTATAAAAATTAAATTTCCGCCATCTTGAATTTTCGGTCGACCGATTTTTCCCCAAAACGTAGACCCGTCCCTGCGTAATAATCGAAATTTCAGCTTTTCACGACAACGGAAAGTGCCTGAAATCGATTAAAATCCTAAATATAAAGTTGCTCCTCCTCTTCTGTGCACTTCTGCTCATTTTCTTCACCTCGTTAATTTCGCAATGTAAACATTACGAAATAAAAATTACGGGGTCACACCATGAAGTAAAAATATATTTCAAAATTACTGAAACTTCGAATTCGATTGAGTTATAAATTTATCTTCTTATTCATTCCAAGGCGAACTTTTTTTTTTTCAGAAAAATTTGAGATCGGTTGAACAGAGAAATCGTACGGTAGATGTATATTAGAAGTGGGCTGTATATTAGAAGTGGGCTGGGCTTTACTTGCCTATGGATTGGAGCATTTGGTGCCAATACATATTCGTTGCTTTCTGATAACGGATAAATAAACGTTGCTTTTCCCCAGTAAAGTAAATGTTCCGCCAGACTGTAGATCTAAAAGATAAATTATACGAAAAACAGAATTTACCATTTGATATTAAGATATTAATTTTGTTAGTTGAAAAATCAGTCTCAACTTACGTGAAATAATCCAATTCCAGTTTCCCTGCTTAGACTTTCAATCGTCTTGAATGGGGTAACGTATTCGATTAGCTTTCTAAGGGCCACACTTCCATCAGTGGGCAGATAGTCAAACATTTCTTGCTTGTCTACCAAAAGCAATAATCCGTGGTATGGTCTAACATGATTGAAGCACTTCGATATTGTCGTAGGCTAGAATAATGTTAATTTCGCCAAATTAGGAAGAGATTGGGCCCATATTTAATGTCAAACAGTCCAAGAATAACAACATTACTTACGTCCATAGTCAGATCTCTGTCAACAAGCTTATTCACTAAATGGGGCAGACAAAACCCAACTCGTAGCCAGTCGTTGATTAGTAAGTTGACGTGCCCTGTTGAACTTAAGCTGAAATTATTGATTAAGTTGCAATATTGATAAAATATCTAACCAGGCCACAGTTAGAGAATTAATTTTCATTGGTTACCTGTCAAATACATCAATTATCACAGCTGCTAATTCGTTTGTATCAGCTATAACTTGAAATGGTGAAATACCTGTACAGTAGAAATAATATTAATATCTTCTCGGAAAAATATCGAAATTATAGGGTGGAATCTGGAATCACAAAATAGATTAAAAAGAAAAAATCAGTGTACTTGGAAATGTTTATAGTTATTATACTCATTCTCAAAAATTACGTAAATGCAATGAGATCCTATTCTTACTCTGTTTTGTGATTCTGGATTCCACCCTAAAAGGCCTAAAAGGCAACTTATCTATGCGACTTTAAAACTACACATTTAAACTGGTTTATTGATAATTGTCCACTGTCCAGATAGTTACGAGATACGATTTATGACCTATACGCTTTAAGAATACATTAGCGGTAATTTTAATCCAAAAACTTACGAAGAACATGATATATAAAAGATGACCGTAAGAATTATTAACTTATAGGGAATTAAATTAAAACCATTTTCCTACCTCCCTCTAGAAAATTATTCATAGTTTCGTGAATTCGGAGCATAATTTTAGCATGTTTGCTAAAGTATCCCTCCCGAAATTCTTCATGAAAAAGAGCTTTTCCAAGCTGATAACTAAAGTCGTGATAGCAGTTAGTTACGCAGTCATTTACGCCTGCCTGTATAATGAAAAAAAAAATACAATAAATCAAAATTTAGTTACACTTTATAATAAGTTTCGCCCCCAAATCTACGATGTAAAGATTGCTGTAATCCCAATAAATTAGATACCCCTCCCTCCCACAAGATAAACTTGTAGTGGAATAGTCAACTAACGAGTAAGTGCATTCATGAACTGCTAAGTTCCAAACTCGAATTCGAACTCAAATTTTTCCATTTTCACAGACCTCTACAAAATAGTGTTTTTAAAAACTTACATTAAGTGCAAATACTACGTGGAAGAAATTTATGTTAATAGTTTCAGATCTGGGGCGTTCAAGTGGTACCAAACCGTTATCATCAAGGCAGAAGGGATGACCCACATATTTGGTACCGTCAAAGGTCAAGTCAAATTTTTGTCCGCATAGCTGAGGTTTCACTGCCAGTAAATCTGAGATCATTTCATTTGTTAGAATTATTCTGAAAATAAAAAATATAAAAAATCTGAATGATTTGTCAATTTTTAAGGACGTTATTGCATCGTGGTTGTTCAGCTACATAGGGAAATCCCATGTTAAAAATGAAAGTATCAAGAAATATTAAGTTGTGATAGAGTAAACCCTTCTGATGAGATTTCCGTTTTAAAAATGTCACCGAAATTCGGGAGATACAATTAAGATTTTAAGCCACAGAAGTTTTGTAATAGGTTTCTATGGAAGCATATGAATATTTTACCCCAACTTTAGAACCTAAAATCTCCGAAATTTCGAAGGTCAAAGTATCATTTTAAACTAGAAATATCATTATACAATGAGGGGTTAGGGTTTTCTCTTATCATAGGAAAAGATTTCACAATTTTCTAGATACTTTCGATTCAAGATGCAACGTCCTTAATATCTTAGGCGAAAGAGCCGCCACTTAAGAATTTCACTGTTTGCTTTATCCCTTATGCAGTAACAAAAATTTATTATGATAATAATGACAATTACCAATTACCTTTTCTTTTTATTCTGTTGCTCAAATGGATCAATCAATGAATGCTCCGAATAAAGACTGTCATTGGCTGTGAAACCAGCATAATGATTAATATTGAAGTTTAGCCAAATAAATTATGCTTTTTTATGAATATTTACCAGATTCTGTTGTTTTCTGTTCATTTATCAGCTTTTCGTAAGGGTATTTGAACAATAATTTGTTTCCTTTGCTACTATTTTCGACCAAAATAATTGCTTTCGGACTACAAACTGCATCCATTTCTTCACAATATGAGTTTGTTTTTATTCCTTTTGATATTTTCGTGCCTTGTGTCAAATTACGTGACTGGGGAAACTGCGGAATCGCACCTGCGCGTTTCTCGGGAAATATTACAATTTCGAATATCCCTCTTCAAAAATCAAAACAACTTGCAGCTGACGTAACTTCTTCTTCAGAAGCGTCATTCATAGGAATTACAATATTTTGGTTCAAAGAATCAAAGTTGCTTCGACTAAAGTAGTATTTTACAAAATGAGATTTTAAGGTTTTGTTATCCATTTAGTTATTTCTAATACTCAAAATTATTCAGTTCATCATTATATTAAATTCTAAAATTTAATTAGAGCATTAGTAACTCAACAATGTCTATTTTTTTACAAATTTTTTTTGTTTATAAACATTTCTTTATTGACAAGATGGCGTTTTCCAAATTAGAAAAAGCTAAAAATGCTTGCAAACAATCACAGATGACGAATTTCAATCCAAGTACTACATGAAATATAACTTATTACAACAGTTTTTGACTGGATATAACCAAAATGAAGTTTATTAAACGCATTGAACAGTATTCCTTCTTTTTCCTTGGTGAGTTAGGCCTAACAAATATCGTCTGCCATGGATTTTAATCAAAATTTTGGCAGGACTCCTGCTACGACGTCGGACCAGAACACCTGTTCCTTCGTCCCTCCAAACAATGGATTCTATAGTAGTCCAAATCCTTGGGGAAATAACAACAACTGCAATATCCGGCAAACTCCACAGGGCCAAGTGGCTTGGACCCCACCCCGCACTTTTGGCGGACCATCCAGTGCCCTGCCCGTATATTGCACTGCCGTACCTCCCCTCGTATCCCACTCCCGCGTTACAACTCCCCACTTAGCACCCTTCCGGGCAGACCTTGTTGGTGCGAGATTCCAGGACCCCAGCGCCCTGCAACCAAATTTTCAAGGACCTGGATCAGGTGGTGCTCGATTTCGGACCCCTGCCACTCACGTATATAACGATGGGTTTTCCAACATGACACAGCAGGTGGCCCCTGCCTTTCGAAGTGATATTCCAGGCCCTGTTATTCCAGAAAATCCTCATTTTTCTTCGTATCATACTCTTCCATTACCCCACCAATTTCACCTTCATACTCAATCTCATCATGCTGAAAGCAGCAAGCAGGAGTGTCCCAATCCCAACCCACCAGCTAAACAGGACCAGTTTTCTCAGACCGAAAATCCTCCCATTGAAACCAATGCAACCCAAGGTACTAAAACAACAGTTACACAACCCCACAACACACAAGCTTCAATTCCAAACAAGTTGCCATCCACTACAGGCACCAACAGTCTATTTTCAAGCAACATGCTGAACTTGAGCAACTGTGAACAACTTCTACAGGCTGCAAGCTTAGCCATAGCTAGGCCTAGCAATGACGAAATAGACAATTGTACAGTAAAGCTTTACAAATGCGGTATTCCACACTGTGAAAAAGTCTTTCTTAGGTCGAAGGGACTATGCAGGCATGCTAAGATACATGGTGATAAAATGTTGTACGAGTGTGGACAGTGTGGGGTTCAGTATCTGCAGCCCAGGGACTTGTCGAGCCATATTAAGGAACATTCTAATGGGAAATTGTATCGGTGTGATGAGTGTGGACGTCAGTTCCAACAACCAATGAGTCTCTACCTACACAGTCACACACATTTTGCCGAAAAATTGTTTAAATGTGGGACGTGTGGGAAGCAATTTAACCAAGCTAAAACCCTTTGCAGGCATGTTAAATCTCATACCGAAGAGATGGCTATTCCCTTGCCTTACAGCTGTGGCCAATGTGAAAGCCAGTTTTCAGAGGTTAAAGAGTTAACCCAACACACAAAAATCCACATCGTTGAAGAAAAAGCATTCAAATGTCATAAATGTGGGGAACAGTTTAACCAAGCCGAAGGGTTAGACCTACATTCCAGGCTTCACTTTGTCAAAAAACCGTTTCGTTGTGCCCCTTGTGGCAAAAAATTTAGTCACATGAAGGGGCTTCGAAAACACGCCAAACTCCATGAATCAGAGGGGCAGGGGAAATTGTACCGCTGTGGGAAGTGTCACAAAACCTTTTACGAAGCAACAGATTTGGCCACACATTACAGGTCTCACAACCCTGATACTCCATATGGATGTAGTTTATGTGGTAAAAAGTTTCCCCGCACCGGGGCGCTGGCGAGGCACTGCAAAAGTCATAGCGGGGAACGCCCTTACCAATGTGCCAAATGTGGGAAAAATTTTACCCGCCCCGATCACGTGGTTCGACACATGAGAACACATTTTAGCGACAAGTGTCCGAATAAGGGCAGCAATCCACTCATAAAACAGCATAATATGATGACCATGGGTGCCAATAACATGATGGTAAATAGCACCAATGAAACAAAGGTCTATGACTATAGCCAAAATTCGTTGAGAGAGGTGATGAGCTTTGTCCAAAGCGAAAGTAACCGAAATAATAATAATAATCAGCAGGTTCTGCCAAAGGTTGAGAGTATGTCCAATAACTTGCCACCTTGTCAGAGTGGCCAGACTGCTTCCCAAAGCAGTGACAAGCCACCGAACAAAGACAGTGCCGAAACTAATAATCAAAATGTTACAATGTGTCCTCCCCCCATGCATAATGTAGATCAAAATAACCCATTCAGCAATGAACCTCCCCCTAATTTTGTTCCAAATCCTACGTTCCAAGCAGATAAGTCCTTTCTAACTCCCATGGGGGTAGTACCCATTCCACCAGCAGTTCCTCCCCAAGTTCACCAAAACCCTGAAAATGTAGACCGAGAAATAGGGGACCTCGTTACATCAATTTGCGATAAAGTAGGGGATAAAGATAAACCTGAACAACAGAATAATAACCCTAACGTCTTTACAAATCGGGAGACTTCCTCTGAGACTGGAGAAGGTTCTAGGCCTAACCAGGAACATTTCAATAAGGAGAATGAGCTTTCCAAAGGGTCTAGTTGCGAGTCCAATAACTTTGAGCGCTGCGCCCAAATGGCTTCCCGCCTAATCGACGACATGGTAGTCGCAGCTTGTACTTCCGGTTCCCCAAACTCTCCAAACAAAAGTACCATCGACTGTAGCTCCGAAATGCAACAACTCTACCGCAGAACCACAAAACCGTACGAATGTGGACATTGTGGCGACCGTTTTGCCCAAACTCCGGAGCTCGTTCACCACGTAAGGAATCACCAAGTCCCTAAACCATGGAAGATGGAGCCAGGGGATTTTAAGTGGCATTTGGGTGGATATATGGGAGGGGGTGGGGGAGGGGGAGGTACCGATTCAGATGAAGATATTTCGGAGGTCCCGGAGAATCGGGGTTTTTTATCCAATCGAGTCATACACGTCAGGGAGCGAAATTTTGAATGTAAGGTCTGCGGAAAGCGGTTTTTTAACAACGGACACTTGATTCGGCATGAACGCATTCATACTGGTGAGAAGCCGTATGAATGTGGTCAATGTGCAAAGCGGTTTTCCCGTTGCGATAAACTAATTCGCCATGCCCGCATCCATAGCGGAGTAAAAAATCATGAATGTGATTTCTGTGGGAAGGCCTTTTGCAGACACGATCATCTCATTAACCATACGAGAACGCATTGGCGTAAAGCAAGGAGCATGATGAAGATAAGCACGGTGTCCGATATAGGATCCCAGTAAAAAATGTGTGCATTTCGTTCTGAAACTGATCAGTCAGAAAAATCAAACTAAAGAGGATAGGGGAGAGAAAACATAAGAAACTTCCTCATCAACAAAAAGATTTCCCTTCAGTTCTTCTACAGCCCAAAAATAAACACTTTCTTTTTTCTCTCTCCCGTTCCAAATGTTTTTGACTGATCACTTTAAAGTTGCTTTTCTGAACCTTTTGATCATACCTTATAATTTTAGGAAATAATTTTTGCGATAATTATATCGAAATTTTTCCAGTAAGCTAAACTCCTTAATTAATTTTGCAAAAAAAATTGCAAAAAGTACCAAAAAATGCGCAGCCAGATATCGATAATAATGCAATACCTGCCGATTTAAAATTTACTGTATGATTAAAAGGTTCTGGAAAACACTTTAAATTTATAAAGAAATGTATTTAATAAATCGGTACTTCTTAGGAAGGAATTTAGACAAAAATTGTCTATAAATGTTTATTTAAAAATGAAATTAGGGAAAGTAATTATTTTAAATATCATTAATTGATTATTTAAAATTCTAACAAATTATTTAATATCTCATTTTATGACATTTTAATACAGGTCACAATTTCATCATTTTTGAAGTATTTTCCGATTCAGTATAAGATGTAAAATTTGAATCAAATGTTATGTTCCTTTATTTTTAAATATTAATTCCTATCATGAAGGATAATGTATTAATTTTTATGTAATAATTATGTTCTACCTACTTAGCTGCTACCAAACCCTGACTGACTGCTTTATTTCTAGTATTGTATATTTTTATTTTAAGTCTAAGTTAACTAGTACTTAAATTTTTATTATCTGCAATATGAATTAAATCTTGCTATTAATTAAATAATGCTTTTTGCTAGTGCAATATTGATACACTTTGTATTTTTAATTGTATCAAATTTTTAACTCTTTATAATTGTATATAAAACCAAATTTATTTTTCCTAATTAATAAACTGCTTATAGCGATGTTATTTTTAACTTTACACATTTTTTAAAACAATTTTTTGAACATATTTTTTGTAATTATTTAAAGTTCCTTTTGTAGATATTTTCCAAAGTATTCGTAATTAAAATTTAATTAAGTATTAATATTATTGCTTTAATTTTTTATTATGTACGGTAAATTTCACTGTTATTCATACTTTAAATTGAGTTTAAATATTAATAAAATAATCTCAGAATAATCCCTAAATATTTCGGACAAAATTAAATTGTTAAAGTACCGATATTTTAAGCACAATTTAGCGATGTGTATGACTCGACAATAAAATTTCCAAACAACAAATAAAATATTTGACAAACTTTGTAAAATATATTTATAGTAATAAGAAAAATATCCGTTAATGTTGTCATGTTATGATAATTACCAAAGTGTATAACATTATGTTCATACCGTAAAATTAGGAGTAGGGATCTAGCGTAATATTTGTATTATAAATAGCCAAAAAATAATATTAATATACCAATTATGCATAAAATTTACTCGTACGAAAAAAGCCGGTGAAAAAAAAATGTTAATTTTTGTTTTCTGTGAGAATGATGTACATTTTAGGTACTTGTAAAATGTTGCTATTTTAGATTATTAAAGTACGTATGTTATTTAGTAGCATTTTGAGCTTCTTGTCTGGTTTATTCTTAAATAAATTAAATAATTTTTTAAATACATGAATAGGCTAAGGGCCGGGTGCACCAGGTTAACCTGAACTCCTGGGAATTTACTTAAATATAATCGAACGAAATAAAGTGATATCTTCGTAACCCTTGAACGAAAATGGACATGATACACCAAAATTTCAGTCTTGAACAGATCTATTCGAAAATTAAATTAAAAGTAGAATTAAATATAAGATTTATTTTCAAAATAAACTGAAATTTTGCTCTTATATCGAATATATTTTGATTTAATGCGACGACCCCCCAAATGTTTTTACATTTTCGAATAGATCTTTTTAAGACGGAAATTTTGGTGTGTCGTAACTCGTAATTAACTTATGTCCATTTTCGTTCAAGCATGAGTTTATATAAACTCATGGTTCAAGGGTTACGGACGAAGATATCAATTTATTTAGTTCGATTACGGTATATTCAAGTTAACCCTGCAGGAGTTAACCTAAAAAAAATTGAGGTTTGAAATGGTATAGTGTCGAATTTAACTATCTCAGGCCCTTTCACTCTTATAAACTCCAAGAACCCTGATATCTTGTATGGAACAGAAGTGATCGTAGGCTTTGTCTATCGTTATTCGAAAATGTTGAACCGTTCCCTTTACGTCAAAGTTAACGGTTGTAATTTTTCGGTTATTCTGTTCTAGTTCTGAAATGAAAAAGAACAAAATCAAAATTAAATACCGGGTACCGAAGTGTCGTAGCCTACTTGCTTTAAAAAAAAATCTGCGTACCCTTTTGCTGTACTAATGTAAAGTTTTTTAAATCTTCGGCTGAACTCTTCTCAACTTTTATTGATTTCACTGAAAAAAAAGTCTAGAATTAGAACAACTGGTTGATATCTCCTTTACCAAAAGTTGTAATAATTATTGACTTACCATCGTAACACTGAAGTTGTACGCTCTCTGCATTTATCAGATCAGGGAAACTGAGAATAAGCTGCTGTGGATATAGTCCCGTAGAGGTCCAAAAAGTGTCACCTTTTCTAAAATAATTATTAGCACAATGGAATTATTTATTGAACCAATTTTATTTTTTTATTTTTTATTTCACGGAAAATTTATTTTAAATATCATAATATTTACATCATTATTAATTTATTAAATTTTTTTCTGATTAATTTTTGAAGACAATGCAGTCTGCAATGCAGTTTTTTATAATTTTAATAAAATAAAATAAAAAAAAAATTCTTGAAATAATTTATTGGTTACTAGGCCTATATAAAATTTTAGTAAAATAACTTGTAGAAAAAAGTAAATGTGATTTTATAAAAAATTTCACAAGTTTTTTCCTGTAGGCTATTAAACAAAAATGAAAAAATAATTAGGCTAATTATGAAAATCGGTTGAGTAATTTTCTTTTTATTTTGGGAATAAAACTGTATTATTATTTCAATAGAAATAGCCCTTAGAAAATTAATAGGAAATAATTAATGAAATAACACTTTTCTTGGCTTAATTTAGGACCATGCCCTGTTTATAAAATAATCTAATCTTTAAAAGCGCACGCAGTTGACAAGCTAAGTATGTGATTATTGAGTGATTAGGCTACAATTTTGTTTTTTCAAAAATTAATTTTGGAATTTAAAAAAAAATCCGAAACATATATATTAATATTTCCCGGAATAAATATTTTAATTAATTAATTAAATGAACATGAAAGAGTAGCATAATAACTTACAATACTTTCAAAAATACCATATAACTTATTATAAGTTATTACAAGATTACAATTAAGTAGACTACCGTATAGTAACACACTCAACTACAATGTGTAATGTCCATTAAAGGGGGACACCCATAATTCTTAGCCTATATTATATTATGCATATGAAAAGAAATATACCTTACCCATCTATTATATTGTCCACCGGAAATCTTTCATCTACAGACGAAGAAAATACGACTCTGGCACCTTCGCTAAGGTGCGCGACATTCCTCATTATTGTTTTTTATGTTCGAGATCTTGCAGACTATCGGAATTCAATTTTATTTATTATCCTTTATTTTGTAATTCCAAATCGATCACTCCAGGTATTTCTGTCATAGCAACCAGTCCACTACACGTGTTCTACTTATCGATCATGTTTAGAGAGGGCAGCACTATCGTAACGCAACTTCGATTGCGTAGGGGTACTTTGGGTTACCTTTTACGATAAACCGGCGGAGTGGCATTAGGGTTTATAGCCTTATAGGTCTCCCCATTGTTGATTAAAGTCAAGCTCCGTCGGGTGTGGTCAGTACTAGGATGGGTGGTCTGTTCCACGAC
>JAQGBM010000860.1:0-12039 GCA_034698405.1 Symphylella vulgaris | reverse complement strand
GACAAACATTCGTTATAGCCTTTGGTCCACATTCCTGCAAATACTAAAAGTTTTAAAATTACAAATCCTTCGTAAATCAGTAACAATTGTGTGTCTGAATACGAGACCTTATTTGTTTTTAATATTGTTTATAAGTAGCCTAATGAAAATTAAGAAAAACCAAGTACGAATTGTACGAGGTAAGTTAGTCATCCCCTTAAGCGAATCGCATTATGGTAATGGGTTTTGTGGAGATTTACACCGGCGAATTAAACTAATCATTAAACAACAAACATACTATTTTTATTTCAGGTTTCTCAGACCACAGTAACTATTGAAGTTCTTGATATCAACGACAGTCCTCCAGCTTTCGGATTACCCGTTTACTCCTTCGATATTCCCGAAGATGCCCCGAGGGGTGCTCGAGTTGGAGCAGTAAACGCAACTGATCCTGACCTCGGCGTAAATTCGGAAATCAGTTACTCCATTATTTCGGAGTGGGGTAAAAACGTATTTTCACTGGACTCGAGAACAGGAGTTTTTACTCTTGCCAATAGACTGGATTACGAACAAGTAAGTGTCTTTAAGTGGAACAGTCTTATTAAGTGCAAGATATAAATTCCAATTTTCTCTTACAGGTTCAACATTACATCTTCGTAGTAGCGGCTAAAGACGGCGGACAGCCAATCTTGACCAGCAGTGTTACAGTCTACGTTAACGTGTTAGACGTAAACGATAATGCCCCCATCTTTGATCCCATGAGTTATAGCGACGAGTTAGACGAAAATGCTCCAGTAGGGACCAGCCTCCTCACCGTTACAGCTACGGACCAGGACTCTGGGCGTCTTAGATATGTCATTATAGGAGGGAACGATGAAAATGACTTCTCCATTACCGATGCTGGAACCATCCAAACATCCCGCCGCCTAGATAGGGAACGGGTCCCGCAATACAATTTGATCGTTTCTGCTACGGATCAATCCCTCTCTTCGACTGCTCAGGTGACCGTTCTCTTAAGGGATATCAACGATAACGCTCCCGAATTTGTGACCTCTAACACTTCATCGGTCCAGGAAAATGCAGCAGCCGGAACGGTCATAATGGCAGTTAAAGCGGTTGATCGGGATGAAGGCATAAATAGTCACGTAGAATATCAACTTACCCATAATCCGGACTCCAAGTTTACATTGGGTGCTGTAGATGGATTACTTAGGGTTTCGGGATGGCTGGATCGAGAACAGACTTCAGAATTTATTCTGGAAGTAATGGCCAAAGACAAAGGAGTACCCCAAGCTTCTTCGACCATGCAAATAAAGATTAGGGTAGAGGACGAAAATGACAATAGCCCAACGTTTGATCCGAGCCAGTATGCGGCCACCGTTCCCGAGAATGCGAGTGTTGGGCTTAGTGTTCTTCAAGTTTCGGCAACTGATTTGGATTATGGACTTAACGGGAGAATGAGGTACAGCTTGCTCGCCGGGGATCCGAACCACGATTTCCTTATAGACGAAGATTCTGGGGTTATCCGGGTTTCGAATGATTTGGATTACGAAAGCAGAGACACCTACATTCTCGTAGTTCAAGTAGAAGATATGGGTGCAGATGCTAGATACGATTCAGCAACAGTTACAATCTCCATTACCGACATTAACGATAATCCGCCCGTCTTCGTAGACTCTCCTTACGTTGCACATATCCTAGAGGGAGTTACTGATGTCCCAGTCGCACTTAGTCGAGTTCAAGCGAGGGATCAGGACACCGATCTCAACGGACAAGTTCGATACTTTTTGAAGGATGGGAACAGTGGACTCTTTACTATCAACAGTATGACAGGAGAAGTAGTGGTAACGAGGGTTTTGGATCGGGAAACTCAATCTATGTATGAACTCACCATAACTGCTATGGACTCAGGTACATTATCGTTTTTTTTTAGTTTTTGAACTAGAGTATTTGATCGTCAATATGACTGGCGCAAAATTAAAATGCATGCATAAATAATTTAGGATGCTCCCACTTGTTCCGTTATGTAAGGGGATTCTGTTTGTGTTTTCTTAAAGTTATTTTAGGATGTTTCGCCGTGTTCCTTTGCATAAATTTGGGATTGCCCCCCGATATATTTTACTTAATTTTGGGATGCTGTTTGTATTTTTCAAAGTAATTTTGTGATGCTCCCCGTGTTCCGTTGCATAAAATATTCCTTCTAACTTAAGTTTTTAAATATTTTTCTCTAGGTTCTCCGAGGTTGACAGGAACCGGAACAGTTCGAGTTTTTGTGGATGATGTCAACGACAATACACCCATATTCCACCAATCACAGTACACCGTTAAAGTTGTTGAAAATGGACCAATTGATATAGTTGTGGTTAAAGTTACGGCTACTGATGCTGACATTGGACGAAATGCCCTCATAAGGTAATTCGTACAAAAACTTACCTAAAACGTGTGTTTAAGGACACTAGCCTAAATCAAATCTTTTTATAGGTACACTTTACAAGATGATGGCATTTCTCACTTTAAAATAAACCCAGAAACGGGAGAGGTTACGACCGCTGTTAGCTTGGACCGTGAGTCAAGAGATCTTTACGAACTTACGGTTATTGCAACCGATTCCAGTCCCACTAATCCTTTGGAAGCTACGGCAAAAATAACGGTTTACGTTTCTGATGTCAATGATAACTCGCCCATATTCGACAAAGATAGCTATGTCATATACGTATCGGATGCTACCAAAATTGGTAAGTATTACAGTATATTAAAATAAGAGATGATTATTTTCAAGACAAGTTCATTAAGCATTGTTTGAACTCTTTCAGGTGAATTTGTATGCGGAGTAACAGCAACTGATCGAGATACTGGTGAAAACAGTATCACAACTTATCAGCTTTCTGGCAGAGACCAGGAATTGTTCAGCATCCATCCTAGCACAGGTGTCATCCAATCAAAGGTCACATTTGCCAAATTAAGCGGACCCTTCTTGTTGGAGGTTTTGGCCAAAGATGGAGGACAACCTTCCCTCTCAGCGTCAGCAAAACTAGAAGTCAGGCTTCGTAAACACCTGAGCTATCCCGTATTTGAAGCTGGAGAACGAAATTACATTCTATCTGAAACTACCAAAAACAATACGTTTGCTCGTCTTAAAGCCGTTTCCCCTAAGGTTGGTCCGGTATCTGCCGTCACCTACAGCATAAATGGTGGAAACGTTGGGGATGCTTTCTCAGTTGCCCAATTGACGGGAGAACTTCGAGTTTCTGGTAACTTGGACTTTGAAACAACGTCTTGGTATGAGCTCTGGATTGAAGCTCATGATGCGGATAATCCACCAATGGCGAGTGTTGTTAAGCTTATCGTCAATATAACGGATGCTAACGACAATGCTCCTGTATTTGATCAACTAGTTTACAATACTTCGGCCATAGAAGAAGAACAGTTGACCAAGCCTTTACTCAAAGTTCGAGCTACCGATGCAGATAGTGCCAAAAATGGCCAATTTTCGTATAGACTTAGAAGCCAGGAAAATATCGACGAGATCTTTGTGATAGATCCTAATTCTGGAATGATTCAGACCATTGCCAAATTAGATAGGGAGGAAACGAGTAGCTACGTTATAGTAGTTGAAGCTGTTGATAACGGAACTCCCCAGAAAACAGGGTCTGCAATGGTACTTGTAACCGTTTTGGATAAGAATGACAATCCTCCCAGATTTACCCGTCTCTTTAGCGCTAATGTAACCGAAGCTTCTGATATCGGAACCTTTGTTATTCAAGTGACATCATCTGATAAAGACATCGGGTCCAACGCCAATGCAAGTTACAGTTTTACCGAAAATCCGGGCGAGAAATTCCATATCGATCCGCTAACCGGAAACGTAACGGTTGCCGGATCGATTGATCGAGAAGAGCGAGACGAATACATCTTAAAGGTCCTAGCCGTTGACGGTTCCTGGAGGGCCGAAACACCACTCACCATAACCGTTCAAGATCTTAATGACAATGCACCCATATGCGATCAATCATCTTACAAATTTACGGTCCCGGAGCTACAAAAGGGACCGACGCTTGTGGGACAGGTTTCAGCTTCCGATAGCGATAAACAGGGACCGAACTCTTACATAACGTATTCGCTTCAACAACCTTCAGAGTACTTCCACGTAGAGCCGACAACGGGTGAAGTAATGAGCAAATTACCAATGCAGTACAAGCATTTGTCGAAGGACCCTTCTCCCGAAAATACGTATTCGGTAATCGTCTTAGCAACTGATCACGGAAAGCCGCCACTTTCTACACCTTGTCAAGTAACCATTACCGTTTCGGATGCTAATAATCATGCTCCCATCTTCACTGAAACGGAATACAGTTCACCCGTTCCCGAAAATATTCCCGAGGGAACCCAGATCCTTCAAGTTAAGGCGGAAGATAAGTTCGATTATGGAGTTAATGCCGAAGTGGAGTACATGATTGTTGGAGGAAATGGTACCGATCTGATAAGCGTAAATCGTAGTACTGGTAAGTATTGCTGACACTTCTCTAAGTTATTAAGAACGCAGAAATTAATATTTAATTTTATATGAATAGGTTGGTTAACGGTATCAAAATCGTTTACTGGTCTACGAGGTCGTCTTTATGGCATTAAACTACGAGCTATGGATAGGGGAATTCTACCTCAACATACACAGACGATGGTTTACATCACTGTAATACCTGAAAACAGATTTAGACCTGTCTTTACGAGCTTGCATTATCAGGCTGTTGTAACTGAATCAGCTTTACTGAACACTCCCGTTTTGACTGTTTCTGCTATGGATGGTGATTCTGGTAAGTATTAAGCTTAACTAAGAAAATTCATCCTTATATTAACCAAATTTTCTACTTATTTTAGGTATTAACGGTATAATAGAATACCACATAGTTGACGGGGACCCGGAACAACATTTCACAATCCATCCAAATACGGGACTTGTTACCGTTAATAGTAGTTTGGATTACGAAAACCAAGAAGAATACCAATTACACATTAACGCTAGGGACATGGGATTTGAACACAAGTCTGCTACGGCAGTGTTAACAGTGACTGTAACAGATGTTAATGACAATCCTCCAATATTCAACCAGTCATCCTACGATGCATACGTTTCTGAAAACGCTGGAGTAGGGGTTAGCATTTTCAAAGTAGAAGCTTCAGATCGAGATTCAGGACGTAATGCCATTATCCAGTATTCTATCGTTAGTGGAGACGGAAAAGACTCATTTGAGATTGATGCACAGAGTGGGGTAATTTCGACCAAAGTATCCTTTGATTTTGAAGAGCGAGGTGCATATTCTCTCGAAGTATTAGCCAGCAATCCGGACTCATCGCAGTACAGTTCAGCAATGGTTACGGTTCACATATCGGGTAAAAACGAATTCTACCCTCTATTTGTACAGCCCGTATTCAAGTTTGCCATAACCACGCATGCGCCTGTAGGAAGTAACGTTGGTACAGTAATGGCTAGCGACCAAGATGTAGGAGCCGATGGAATAGTTTACTATTTCTTCGTAGGGAATAGTAATTCCCAAGGTTTCGGAATCAATTCTGTGAGTGGAATCATCTACGTTACTCGTCCAGTTGAAGTAAAACCGGGGACCGAACTCGTACTTCAAGTATTAGCCAAAAATAAAGGTCCCATCCGAGGTAACGATACGGACACTGCGCAAGTTGTTCTGCGCATAGAAGAAGGTGGGGATCCTCCCTCATTTACGCAAGCATCTTACGAGAGCCGTATTTCGGAGGGAGCGGAAATAGGATCTAAAGTGCTCACCGTTGCATCGAGGAGTCCGCAGACTACTTTGGGACGCGTTGTCTATTCTATAGTAGATGGCAATGTAGAACAAGCCTTTACGATTGGAAAGACGACAGGACTAATTGAAACATCTTCCAGACTGGATAGAGAAACCTTTGACACGTATAACCTTACGATAGGAGTTGCATACGAAGCCTTCCTTTCTCAAATAGGAACAACTTTCGTTAAAATTAGCGTAGATGATATTAACGACAATGCCCCATTGTTAACTGAAGATAATCAAGTGGGCTACCTCTCCGAAAATGAACCAATCGGAACAAGCGTTATGACCTTAAATGCAATTGACTACGATTTACCAGTCCAGCAGAAATTCACCTATCGCCTATTGGATGGAGATCAGAGTGAATACTTTACAATCGATTCAAGTTCCGGATTGGTTAAGACGAAGAGAGTCATAGATCGTGAGAAAACTCCCGAACTCTGGTTTAACGTAGAAGTGTCCGATCATGGTCGACCCTCGATGAAAGCGGATTATAGAGTATTGATCACTGTGATTGATAAAAACGATAATCCATCAACTCCTAGAAACTTGTCAGTCGTAGTATTCATTTTGGAGAATGGGACCAGTGCTGAACGAATTGCTAACGTTAGACCAACTGACCCCGATGCTTCTAATGAGTTCCAATGCTCAATGGTCAAGACAAACAACAATAGCCTATCAGACATCCATGTCTTGCCAAACTGCGATTTACAGATTCTACGTATGCGTGCCGGTGACAGACATCAGTTGAATGTACGGGGAAATGACGGAGTACACCAGGAAGTTACGTCAACCGTTAATATCGTTATAAACAGCGTAGATAATGCAACCATATCGAACACAATTGGTATTAGACTTATGAACTTTAGTCTGTACAACTTTATGATCAACTCTTACCAACCATTGACCCGATTTTTGGGAGGATTAGCAAGACAGACCAACGTGTCCGTAGTATTGTACGCCATGACGGAGCTTGAGAAACATGTAGATCTGTTTGTAGCAGCTAAATCTCGAACCGGCGAGTATCTAAACAAGAAACATCTTACCAAAATGTTAAGCGAGTACTCCAATCAACTCAAGTCTGCACTCGGCTCTGTTAAATTTATAATTGGCTACATGCCCTGCCAAGAATCACCTTGCGAAAATGGCGGACAATGCGCCGATACCCTTTCTCTTTACCAAGGATTAGACATGGCCGATAGTCCATCCTTAGTATTTTCTTCTGTCGTAGTACGAAATGAGTTTACGTGCAAGTGTCACAGCGCCCATACTGGTCCTCGCTGCGACCTTAGATCCGATCCTTGCAGGCCAGATCCGTGCCAAAACAAAGGAATATGCGTACGACAAGGCAACGATTTCACTTGTTCTTGCAAGCCGGAATTCCACGGACGTCACTGCGAAAGATCAAGAGCTGCTTCGTGTTCCCCCAATCCTTGCCGAAATGGTGGAACCTGTATCAGTTTGCGTCCTGGCTACAAATGCATTTGTTCGCCCGGTTTCCACGGGATACATTGCGACCAGATTCCTTACGGTTTTGGTAGTTTGTCGTACATGGCGTTCCCAGCCCTCGATCCCAGCATAAACGAAGTTTCGATGAAGATTCAGACTCAGCAAAGTAATTCTCTCCTGCTTTACAACTTCGGACCACAGAATACGGGAGTTTCGGACTTCGTTGCACTCGAAATAGTTAGGGGAAGAGTCCAGTTTTCCGTTGGAGCTGCCAATTCGCACATTCAGACTATCGTTTCAAATGCTTCGGTTTCGGATGGTAATTGGCACAAGATATCTGCTGTCAGAAATAGTCAGGTAAGATTATTGAACTATTTTGTGTGTTAATGAAACTAAGTTAGACTTACGGTATAATTTTGTCATTTTAGGGTCTATCGTTAATGGTTGTTGATTGCAATGACGATGGGACAGTTTGTCGTGAATGTACTCGTACATTTTCAACCTGCTACAGCGAAATGCCTGGCCGTATAGGGTAAGTATTTTTGTGTAGTTTTAATGAGAGGTTTTCGTCAAGTGGTTTTTGCTTCTGTGTTTCGTGATCCTTGAGCGAACATTGACACTAAAGAATATTATAGAATATTATGGGGTCGCAGAATGAAATGTGTTATAAAGTTTTTTGAGGAAAATTCTATCGAAGCGTAATTTCAGTTTTTCTCTAATATCTATTTATTTTAAGCTGTGACCCCATAATATTTTGTTTTCAAATTCGAATAGATCTTTTCAAGACGATCATTTTGGTGTATAATGTGTTCATATTCGTTCAAGGATTACGAAACCCAGCAGCAAAAACACTCCTACTCTGACGCGCTAAATAAATAACCTTTTTATTCCTTTCTTTTACAGACCTTTAGCACTTGGAACCGAACCCTTGTACCTCGGTGGCCTCAAGACAGTCGATTCCATAATCCAACGCCTCGGTCAAGTAGGGTCACACGACTTTATTGGCTGCATGCAAGCCGTCAACATAAACCGTCGACCCCTCGACATGAAGCGTCCTTTATCATCTCGTTCAATCATCAATGGATGCCCGCGCTCAACTGGTCCAACATGCGCTCCTAACGCTTGTGGATCGGAGGGCAAATGCATCAACCATCAAGGAATGTCTATGTGCCTTTGCTCTAAGGGTCTATTGGCAACAGACTGCAATTCCGTTTACCAATCCTTCAGTTTAGGTACAGATACCTTCATCGAATTCAAGGTGACTGAAAAGTTTAGAAGACTTCAAATGCTGAGCAAAGTAATGCCGCAGTCCAGAATGCGTAGATCTCCTGCAGACTACAAGAAAGCAAGGTCTCTGAGTTTTACGTTCCGATCCAGACAACAGACTGGGGTTTTGTTGCATAGTACTTCGGGTAATGACTACACACTGGTAACGGTAAGTCGAATAATTACATTATGGTTGTGTTTTTCTTTGAGCTCAGATATTATTTTCCTCACAGTGTTGCAAATTCGGGAGAAAAATTTTCTTTTCGTTCGAAATTTTTCCTTTCGTAAGAAATTTTTAAAGATTTTTTTTAGATGAAAATTCGAAATTTTTCAAAACATTTGGCAAATTTGGCAGGAATGTATGAGGAAAATCTGGAAATAACCCCGAGCTTCCTCGAAACTTTCTGACAAATTTACCGAGATTTACGTGTAAGCTCGGAGATTAACAGTGTTGCTAGAAAATCTCAAAAATTTTCCGCCTAATTCATGTAAAAATGTCTTTTTACGTCAAATTTCCCACATAATAATACTCTGAAAAATTTTAATTAATTAAATTAATTTTTTTTTTCATTTTGATCTAAAATTTTCTACGAAAAGATGGGGTATAAGATTTTGCACGAATAGAAATTAAAAATTTCCCGATATTGCAACACTGTAAGGAAATATCTGAGCTCTCAGAGAATACACATCCTAAGTTAAGATTAACAAGATGTGGTAATTAATTTCAATGTTTTAAATTTGTTTTCAGTTGACCAGAGGCGCAGTCATCTATCGATCACAGATCGGTAACTCACGACCAGTTACATTAAACGTTTCCACACAGAACGACAATGCTTTCGGCAGTAATTGGCGAAACCTAACTCTTTCCATCAAAGATGGCATCGTTACAGTGTCCATAGACGGCCAACAAGTTTCTACTAGAGGAAGAGTTCACGATTTTCTCGAACCAAACCTATCTTGGTTACGAATTGGAGGAAATTCTTACGGCTTTAACGAAAACGAGGCTACATCAGGATTTGAAGGCTGCTTTTCGACTCTGCTTGTGAATGGAGAAATACAACCTTTGAATGGTTCAGGATCGCTCTTGGATGGACAGGTTAATGGAAAACTTCGACTGGGATGTCCAGAAGCTCTTTTGGGACAAGAGGCGACACCCACAGATCCCCTTCGAGTAGGAGTAACCTTGGTCATCGTATTTTTCGTCATTCTCTTAATCGCCATCTTGGTCAGTTTTGTCGTATTTAGAAGAAGAAAGAGTAAGAGGGTCCAAGGTAATGGTCAAATAAAACCGATAGCTTGTGGAGGAAATATGACACTACCACCCATCCCAGCACTCGATCCAACATATCGTAATCCGCAAGACCACCCTGAAGAACAGTTGGCCCGAACTGGACTGCCCCACGAAGCTTTTGCCAAAAAACTAAAGGCTCGAGAGGTATTTAGAAGACCTCAACGACCTGATATAATTCAGCGTGAAATGATAAACAAGTCTCCAGCAGTGCGTTCGGTTGGAGATAGAATGGGAACTTCTACGGTTGGTACCATTCCCGATCCAGATGCCCCAGAACATTACGATTTGGAGAATGCGAGTAGCATCGCTCCATCTGACATAGACGTTGTTCACCACTATCGAACATTTAGAGAAGGCGACACAGTTCGTAAATTTAAGAATCCCCATCTAACGGGATGTCACAAGCACGCTCTAGCGCACAGACTAAGTCCACAGGTCACTGGATCTCTTGTAAGTGGACTCCACGATAGTCCTCGTCCTCCATTACTCAATCCCAGTCCTGTTGCACTCCAGTGTCGACAGAGTCCATCTGGGTTGAAGCTACAGACAACGCCTTTGGCAAGGCTGAGTCCTTCGAGCGAATTTAGTCAACAGACCCCTCGAATCTTGACGCTTCAGGATATCAGCGGGCAACCTTTGCAGAAGGCCTTGTTGGCCAATGGAACAGGGGTTGCCAGGGTTCGTCCCCCAATGATGACAAATTCTGAGCGTAGTCTCACGAGCCCTGTGAGCCAAATAAGCCATAGCACGACGGGTAGCGTGCGCTCAAACCAAGTGCCTTCACGCGTTCCTCCTAAGCCTGGAAGTAAACCGGGCCAGTTGGGCCTAACGAAGCAAGAAGTGGAGAGGTTGAATAGCAGGACGCGGAACTCTAGTCTCGTGAGCACGCTTGATGCGGTTTCGTCTTCGAGTGACGAAAATACACAGCAGAACAATATTGCTGAACTGCTGGAAACAAACACTGAACTATTAGAACCTCCGGATTCTTCATCCGAAGGTAGTGGCAATGATTCCTTCACCTGTTCGGAATTTGAATTCGAACACACTTACGAAAAGGTGACTAGAGAATTTTCTCCTGGTAACATGATATTTTCAAAGTTGGCTGAAGCTGAAGACGAAAATAATGCCGAGGGATACCACACCTATCAAGAAGCCAGTTCCATTCGAGGCTCCTTGAGTACCTTGGTTGCTTCTGATGACGAAGTTTCCAACATATCGTCCTATAGACCCCGAAATGGATCTCAAGTAGGCTGGGACTATTTGCTGAACTGGGGTCCTAATTTTGCCAATTTAGCCGGAGTGTTCAAAGATATTGCGGAGTTGCCGGATAACTCCGAAATATCAGCCAATAAACCCAAGCCAGGCGAAGAATATGTGTAAATTATTATTTATGAATATTAATGACTGTGAGAGCTGTGTGAATGTGAGTACAAGGGTATTTGAATGAATGATTATTTGAACTGGCTGATAAAAGTTTATAATTTTATTTGTATTATTCTGTAAAATATTTTTAATTACTTTTCTGTAAATTGATAATAATAATAATTTCTCAAGTGCCAATGATTTAAACAAGTATCATAGTACGCAATCAGACAAGTTCCTTGTCAAATCATTTTTGTAAAATAAAGCCATACATGAACAAAATAATCGTTATGTTTTGACTTGTTTATTGAAAGTATAATTAGTTTACTGGAAATTACTGCACTATCGCAGAAACGTTTTTTGCAACCAGAATGTTCTCAGAATGGATGGGTTATAGCAACTTAGAAACTTGCAAATCGGAAAATCGCATCTTTGAATTTTACAACTTGTTATATTCACCGAAAGGATTTTCACAAAGGAAATTGACAAATTCTTGCGAAAGGAATTTCGCAAATGGAATTTTGAAACTCGTACTTTTGCAACGTTACGAAGAGTATTTATAACTTAGTTGCAAAAAAACGACTTGCAAACTTGACCCCCAGTTGTAAAATTCCTGGTTGCAAAATTAATTTCTATGTAGGTGTCGAAGTTGCAAAAACATCAGAGTTGCAAATATACCATTATGCGAATATAATTATGCTAAAATCACGTTGCGAATTTCTGAAGTTGCGAAATAACAGATTTGCGAACATAACTTACTTTCTGCGAATATCATTTTACGGCATACCAGATGCGAAAAACTTTTCTGCGATAGTGCAGTAATCAGAGCTCAGATAGTGCGTGAAGAATCAAAACTATTTTTACGCCGGAAATCTA
>JAQGBM010000859.1:0-12040 GCA_034698405.1 Symphylella vulgaris | reverse complement strand
TGGATGCTTCTAACTGGTTGTTATGATGTCGTTGGGTATAAAATAGTTTGAACTGCTATTTTGGGGGTTTTTCCTTAGTTCCCATAAAGTTTTACTGTAAGTGCGATCGCACAAAACCTTTCGTAAACCTTTACGTAAAAAAAGTTAACGTAAAGTTTACGTAAAAAACTTTACGTTAACTTTTTTTACGTAAAACTTACGTAAACTTTCCGTAAAATTTTTACGTAAAGTTTACGTAAAAATATTACGTAAACTTTTACTGTAACAATAAAACTTATATTAAAAGTATACGTATAAAAACTTTACGTAAAGTTTACATAAAGTTTTACTGTGACGTAAACAGCAGTTTACGTGAAGTATTTTAAGTAACTTTTCGTAAAAAACTTTATGTGAACTTTTTTACGTGAACTTTTTTTTACTTAAAACTTTAAGTAAAAACTTACGTAAACTTTAGGTAAAAATGTTTACGTTAAAAACTTTTCGTAAGAATCAACCGTTTATCTGAAATCCTAATAATTTTTGAAATAATCATTCATTATAGTCACTGGCGCGAGCACTCGGTATAAAAATAATAAAAGAAAATTTTAAAAAATGAATATATTTCGGGCCAACAAAAAGAATCAAGCTTTCCAACTGTTCCAACCCGTTTGTTACTCCTATATACGACAGCCTGTTGGACATTTTTGTTGCAAGGCAGCCAATATTATCGTTAATTTTTAATAAGTAATAACTTAAAACATATTTTACCCCAAGTAGACCTATCAGGGATGCACAATAAGGCATGAAGGTCTAATCCCTGGTTTCTTAACCTATGGGTCGCGACCCAATTATGGGTCGCCGAGCCATTTCTGTTGGGTCGCCAAACAAGACAAAAAAAAAAAACCAAAAAGGCTTGTTTAAAATTTTAAAACTAACAATTTACAAACTTACATTTATATATTATGAATAGAAAAAAAGTATACAAGCTTTTATTAATAAAAATTTTCGCCTCCGGCGGTTTAACATAGTAACATTTTATTAACAATCTGTCCTGGATTTATTGGGAGACAGTCGCTCCCCCTCCCAGGCGCGGTTTTAAGGGGGGGCGGGGGCCCCAGCGGACCTCGAAAGAGAGGCAAAAATGAGTAAAATTCACCAATATTACTCACATTTTGTAAAGATTTTCAACGTTTGTATTGTTTCTGAAAAATTTTCGCCTCCGGCGGTCCCAATTTACCAAAATTACTCAATTTTATCACCAATTTTTCAAAAAAAAAACCTCTAAATTTTCGCCTCCGGCGGTCTCGATTTACTAAAATTACTCAATTTCATAAAATTAAAAAAAAAAAACCTTACACAACCTCTTAAAATAAAATCCTTATAATGCACCAAATTTCAAAATATAAGTTAAATTTTACAAAAATTTTCGGGGGTTCACCCCCGAACCCCCGAAAACTGAAAAATCTGACATATTCTTAACAGAAGTATGTTAATTTGACTTAAAATTCGCGAAATTTGACTTGAATGCGGAAAATTTTTCGCCTCCGGCTCCCCCAGACCCTTTGCATATAATATTCCAAAATTGTGAAAAAATTTTGGTAGAAATGTGGAAGTTAGGACTTGGGTCGCCAGTCTAGCTTTATTTTAGAAAATTTAGAAATTTGGGTCGGGGTAAAAAAAGGTTAAGAAACCCTGTTCTATCCAAATCTCGTCAACCGTGTAGGGTGACCATACGTCCCGGATTTCCGGGGATAGTCCCAGATTTCAGCCGGTCGTCCCCGGACGATTAATGTCCTCGATCTCGCGGATCTCGAAAGAGAGGCAGAAATATGCTTAAAATTCACAAAAATTACTCAAATTTTGTAAAAATGTTCATGGTTTGACTTGTTTCTGAAAATTTTTTTCGCCTCCAGCTGTCCGAATTTACCAAAATTACTCAATTTCACCCAAATTTACTGTAATACGAGTATTTAAAAAAAACTTGATCGGCGAATTACCTTCGAAAACCTGCGGAGTGGCCTCATGTTTGACGAAAGTCAAGCTCCGTCGGGTGTGGTCAGCACTAGGATGGGTGCCTGGCCACGACCAAATCTTCAGGCCCATTCCCCGCGCCTTTACCCCCGCTCCCGACATTCCGAGTAATTAGAATAGTCGGGGGTCACAATAGCTAACAGGACTCTGTCTTATATAACTTAGATCAGGCGTTTTAGGGGGTAGACCAGCAGTCCAGCATATACGAGCTGTAGGCTAGTCAAACGGAAATAAATACAAACCCCCCCCCCCTCCGTGGTCGACTTTAAATACTTTACAACATACAAAATATTTTATTACGAATACTGCTCTACATAGATTACATAAAATATGGTATACGTATATACTGTGTGTAAATTATAATATAGACTAGCCGAGGATACGAGTATACCGTACACGTACTTCATCGAAATATCTGAATACGGTAATACCTTATAATCTTTTTAGTATGAGAGCTAGTATTTGCATCATCCAATTATTCATGCATGAACATAAGATGATATTGGAGCTTATAGAATTCATAATAGGGTTCTATGGAGCTGTATGTATCCTTGATAATACCTATATCGGGATAACCTGAACGGTAGAACGTAATGATATTGGTTTTTTATTTCCTTTGCTTCCTGTATTACCTGATGAAAACGGAATATAAGATTCAGAGGCATTATTTACAATTTTTACGAGCTCTGCGAATATTGAAAGAGCTGCTGAGCGCACGTGCAAAAGGGAGCAGGCGAAATTTGTTGGAACCAAATAATACGTATAAAGTAAGTTATAATAAAATCTGAAAACGGCGACGTGCTTTTATAGTGACGGTGACGTCTGTTATAGAGCTTTCATTGCATTATAAAAACGTTTGTGTTTTGAGTATTGATATAATACGGCCGGGGACGAAGGTATTGAAGTACCGTCCCCAACTCCCCAGACATTTTAACTTTAAAAGTTGATTTTTTTGTAGAAAAGAATAATATATTTAGGACTATATTAAAATTTTAAAGTACCTATAGTTTTATATATTCAGATTTGAGTTAAATGCTCGAATCGGCCTTTAGGGCGTTGCGTTGATTCGAAATGTATAAATAAAATTGTGAAATTTTTTCTATAAACGTACCGTACGGTATAGTATGTAAACAAGTTGCTATTGCGCATCTATCTGCACATGAGCAAAATCGTTTCCGGTTGTTTTCTTTGGCGGTTTACGCTATGACCGGAAGTAATTTTGTACGATGTATGCCGTTACCAGATAGGTATAAACCCCGGCAAAAGGGGTAGTCTATGGTAGGCCTAGCTGTTTCAATTTTGTTCTTCGTATTAGCATGAATATATTAACATACTCTGATGAATTAGCAACTTCCAAAGAACCCTAGCATTACCATAGCTGCCACCCATGTAAGTAGTTTCCTAATCTGTCAACAGATGGAGCTGTTCGAATCGTTTGACGTAATTCTGCTGCGTAAGTTATTGTTGATTCTAAATTATTTAAACTGATTTCGAACTTATTTGAAATCAGGTTACATATTCCTAAAAATAAAATTATTTATTTATTTTGCATAAATGAGCACAAAGATGTTAAGTGCTGCCATCTCGTAACAAAATGTGAACTAGGCTACTTACCGGTACACCGCGCAGATGTGTTAGAGCTATTTCAAAGTTGCTAATTCATCCGAGGGTATGTTAATAGATTCATGGTATTAGAGAAAGTTGTAGTTTTATGTTAACTTCTGAGATTCTCAGTTTTTTCTTTTTAAACAAAACTTAACCAAGATTTTAGAATACATAATTCAGACCATTGATTTCACTAAATTGCCACAATTAGCAAAGCAAACACTGCTTCTGTTCTGTACCATTTATAAAATCGTTAAAATTTTTAGTCTTGCCTTAGTTTTCCTTAAGTAAATACAGCTTGCTGTGACGAATAATTTATGAACCGTTGCAAATAGAATTTTCGAGTGTTACAGTAAGTATATTGGGTGGGAATCTTATATCTCTGCAGGAGTGCAGGTATTGCGACTGCTTTAGACACTATTAATTTTATACGCTATAGGCTAACTTAAATATTACGGTTTATATGCGTCAAACATGGACTATAAAATAGTTGCTAGCCTACATAAAAACCGGGTGGTGGAATTCAGAATCACAAAATGGAGAAAAGGGATGAGAGTCCACTTCTAAACGAAATATCAGCGAAATAAACTTAAAGCTGTACGAATACAGCAATACAAGTTACCTGGCCTTGAGCAGAATGAATTGAATTAAACGAAAGATTACTTATTTTTCTCTTAGAAATGGACACGAATCGGGCCCATTGCCGAAATTGAGAAAAAAATTGGACCAGAGTTTACTGGAACCGAAATTTTTGGGGAACCCTTAAAAATTGAAGCTAAACGTCATTTTTGAAAGCTAGAACCGGAACCTACAATTTATTTTTTGAAAGAACGGATAAATCAAATCAAATGTTGGAACCGGAACCCGAACCGAAATATGAAACGGTTCGGAACCCTGAATGCTAATTATATACACTTATATAGTTATAAAGAATCTCATATAGATTACCGGTACTGCGTATATAATATATATAAATTGTTAATAATTTATTGATTTCTCTTATACTAGGTAGTTATAGGTGTCGTAAGTTATACCCTGTAATTCGAGAGCTTATTTTATACTATAACCTAGATTTCTAATTTTAACTCATTGAAAAATTAATGCATAACATATTATAAAAATTTAATTTCGTTCACACCAACTCGTTTATCAAAAAGTTTGGAAAAATAATACTAATATAAGCGACGAAAACTAAACGTTTAAAGAATGAATTCCCTTTAATACTCCGTAAGAAAGATTATAAAGCTTAAGATAAGAAAACGTAGGTTCGCGTATTAGTTGCGCAAGTGAGGATTAGCTGATGTATTATGTGCGCAAAATAATTGAAAAATATTCTCCAAAATATAAGTCCCTAAATGATAAAAAATTCATGATTCATTCATTTCATTCATATTTCCGCTTGGGTTTGTCCGGTTAAAAAAAATAATTCCGACAGCATATCAGAGTTCCCACTTCCCAGTCAAGTATAAAGTGATGAAATGGTAATGAGTTGAATTTTTTTGCCTCACAGGAAGTCTTTTTTGAATAATATGAACTAAAATGCATTTTAACAATCAATAATAGCACAGTAACTTATACATTACAATACAAATCTTTTTTTTTTTGGAATTTATACAGTAGAAAAGAATAGAGGTTTCAGAATGTAATACCATTATTTACATATTTTTTTATTATTTATTTTATTATATTTTATATAATATAACTTATAACTTATACGAAATTAATGCAAAGTCATATTTTTACCGTTTATCATATTCTTTTATACGGTATTCGTCTGATATTATTTAAATGAAGCTGATAGTCTATTCCAGAAAGATTGCTAAGTCATTTATTTATTATCAAAATAATAAATATTTCTGTATAAGAAGCGGAGTTTATGGAAGTTAAAATAGGGCTTCATAACTCTTGCATATTTTGGTTATTAACAGTTATTAGAGACGTTGCGGAATGGAAAACTGACTGACAAATAGCCTGCAAATACAAATGCAAATGACAAATAGAATTCCTACATGTTACTTCCGGTTTTATTTGTATTTGTTGCACTGAATTTGTCAAGAAAACGACAAGTAAAAGCTGTGTACATGTCGATCCTATTTGTAAGTCCCTGAAACAAATACAAATAGACTCAATCTGTCGTTACAAATTTTAAATTGGCTATTTTTAATTTATAAACATCAAAAACTTAAAACCAAGACCAGAATTTAGTTAATTATGATGTGTTTAATTAATTTGGATAAATTAAATTACTTGGTTTTTGTTAAAACATTTATTATTTTATCATAAAAATCAAAGAGTAGGTATACGCTGATTTCAAATTTCGCGCTTCATCTTTTTTTATAATCCAAACGATGATTGAGCAAATGAGCAGTGAGGCCTATTCCTGCGTAATCTTTGGGGGCTACTAGTAGTTACTATTTAATTAGTCTTTTTTTATTTTTATTGTAATAAATACCAATCCTACCATACAATAATTAAGATTAAGGAATTGTACAGTTAGATACCAGAACAGAAATGGGAGATTTTCAGCTTATTGTTTAGCGCATCGAATGGAGTGATGTAGACGTCGCTGGTTCGAATCCCGGTACTGGAACTTTTTTTTTCAAAAACACTTTAAGTTTATAAATTAATGTTTTTTTTTTTAAGTTAAAAGCTTTAATAATATTTTAAACAAAATATTAATTTAAACTGCGTGGATATAATACGCGCCGGGGGCGGGTTAGCAGGTTCAATTCTAAATTTTTACTATTAGCTTATTAATCTAAATTATAAATTTAAAAAAATAATTTAATAGCCACTCAAATTATTTATTACACATCCTGTTCATAAGTTAAATTCCGCTTTATTTTACACGGAAAAAAAGTTATTCGTAATAAATCCCGCTTTATTTTTATTTTTTTAAATAGAGCAGGCGCGTGTCGACTGTCCAGAACTCTCCAATTTGGTGAGGAAGGCTGTCAAATTGTGGACCCCTTATTTTTAGAGGACCATGTCTTGCCCTCCCCTCCCCCCCCAAAATAGAGCTGAAAACCTTATGATTGCAGAAACGGCGAATTTGTCATTTGTATAAGTTACATGTTAGTCGCTGATTTTCGCAACCTATTTTTCTTTAAGGACAAGAACAAATACAAATAGCAAGTAATGTAAAATTAGGAATTGTATTTGTCATTTGCATTTGCATTTGTCAGTCAGTTTTTATTTTCGCAACGTCTCTAATATTATGTGGCCTATTCAAAGTATAATATTATTGTGTTATTTTTGCATTGTATAATTATGACAGTATTGTGATTTGATTCTAGCAACCATTAAAAAACTTAATATTAAAATGAAAATAAAGCAGTAACTGCTGTAATGAAGTCATTTATCGTAAATGAATAAACAAAATCTTTAAATGTTTCGTCGAATTTGAACTGCATGAACGTAGAAACGTCTCCAAAAATGGATATTATTTCTCTTATTAAATTAGAGCTAATTGTTGTTTTTACAATAATTTTACAAGCTATTATTGTAAATGCCGAAGATTATACTCGTTACACCATCAAGTCAAAATCTGGTTTCGGTATGATGGCTGTTAGGGAGAAGAAGGTAAGTTTTACCAAGAATCTACCGTATTAACATATACTTTGATGAATTTGTAACTTTGAAATAGCTCCAACCCATCTAAGTAGTTCAAATTCTGTCACTAGATGAGGGGCTTCCATAAAGGACGTCCGCAATCAAGGGGGAGGGGCGTTCAACCAAAAGCGGACTTTTGTGGACAAGGGGGAAGGGGGTAAAGCTATTTCGGACGTCCACTTTTAAATAGAAAATTTTGAAAGAAAATTTTTATAATTCCTGAAAAACTAATAGGCCTTGCTTAAAGTAAAATAAAGTTAGATCGCAGTTTTAATTACGAGTTAGGTTATAAATTAATATTAATTAATTAAATTAGCATTTTAAAGCGATTTTAAACAGGCGTGAGTATTTTGTAAGTTACGTTTTAACTTATATTATGAGTTATGTATGTCCGCAGGACAAGGACAGGATGGGGGTCAAAAAATTGGAATTTTTTGCGGATGTCCTTTATTGAAGCTCCCATAGCACTTTATATTTGTGTACATTTATGCAAAATAAATATAATAATTTTATTTTTAGAAATAATGTAACCTGATTTTGTTGTATATACTGTGTATACTTATCATATTGTAAATACCATTCATACGTAATTCATGATTGTTCATTATTTGTATGTAAGATGTAAATGTTTGTTACCGCGCATAGGTTTCTGCGCATCCAATATTTGCTAGCGTTTTCTTTTCTATCAAAATCATTATTGTGGTTTAACCTACGAAATAAAGTATACGAAAACTATGTAGCTCGTTGTACTCGTAATTTATAAGTTAAGATATTATTCCACAATGTGAGGATAAATCAATGTGTCTATCTTCTCAAATCTGAGATGCCAAAGGCATACAGTACAGATTGAAAAAATTATTGTATATAATGCAAATTTTTTAAAGTTGGATTATTTAAGTGTTTTTGCTGTTTATTTGATAAAATTGCAACAGGGGAGGTTTGATTATCTGTTTTCGTCCAACCGTTTTCAAAAATTATAAGTCGTATGATACAATTGTACATATTATATGGAAGTTTGATCAGAAAATAATATGGTTTTTTAAATATTTTGTATAATTTAATTCGAATAATTTTCGGCTATTTCATCAAAATGCTGTTTGCTTATGATATAAGAGACCAGCACCTTAAAGTTATATGGTTTGATCAAATTTTTCTTAAGTTTATGTGATGTATCATTATTCTATACGGGGTTTGTTTTGTATAGATCTTTTAAACGAGCCCATTAAGCGGAATTGTGCTTACTAAGCCACTATCCGTCAGCAATAGACAGGGCCATAAAAACAAACCTTAATCAGCAACGTTGAACATCATGTTTGATGCCTAATGTTTGTTTTTATGGCCCTCTCTAATGCTGACGGATAATGGCTTAGTGAGCACAATTCCGCTCAAGTTATGGGCTCGTGAAAAATATCTAGGCGGTTTGTTTTGTCTGCAGTCGAGAACCATTTCTGCCACAGTGTATGCCTATAAGTATATACTTTAGTGAACAGGAGGGTGACGTCACCGGCGTAAGGATTCTTTGCAGCACACAAGTTTCACTCGGTTTAAGCTAATAATCTCTCATTCGAAAGAGCCGACACTTTAAAGAATTTCACTTGGGTAACAAGTGCAAAACCTCTAACAACACTGGCGCTGATAACTTAACAATTTTTGATCTCTCAAGTGGCTATTGCCACATCCCTTGGAGCATCATGTAACCGCCGAAACTAACAAAAAAGGAGGAACGGAGCCTGAGGGCAGGTAAAGCCCATTTTCTTCTCTTCAAAGATATTGAGGGACTTTACCAAAAAAGTGTTTCAAGCATTAATAGAGAAATTAGTCTGTCTTAACGGCCACTTCTAGCCTGTAATTTACTTTCCGCCTGTATCACGAACTTTTATAAAACATTCTACATGATGAAGACGTCAGAACAAAAAGGCTTTTGCTTGAGCCTATCTGTCAGTTTAATACTATAATTAGGGAGAAACTCTTAAGGCCTCTTTCTCTCAAATTCAACGCGCTAGCATGATCTGTAATTATTATAATTTGTTGTTATATCTTTATTTTTTCGCAGCATAGTATAATGGATACATAATCAGCAGATTCCTAAACTTCAACACGATCCGACAAAGAATTTTAATTGAGTTATATTTCCACCATTATTTTATAAAAAAATAAAATTATGCAGCAGTAACACTATAAAATATTAAGACTCGGCTTCTCTATACCTATCTATATTGAGCAATTTTTTCATAATAAAATCGTTAAATTAATCTAGCAATTTTTGTAGCACTTATGTATAATTTATATTAAATTATCAAAACAGACTACTGGATATTTAAACATAAATGCATGTAGTTAGTCTGGACCCGGATTTTATATACTTAAATAAAAATTTCTCATTAGGGTGAAATCCAGACAGAACAGAGAACAGAAGCAGAAAAAAGAGAAGAGTAAATCACTGACATAATTGAGAAAGAATAAGCCGATACTGCACCGTAGAAATGATCTCCATTCACCCCCCATTCTTAAAAATTACGTAAATTAATGAGGTCCTCTTCTTACTCTGTTTTGTTATTCTGGAGGTGTACAGAATCCACATAAAGTTAAGGGTGAAATTCATAAAATACGGTAACCTAACAGATATAGCCTATATAGACACATTATTTTTTAATGATGATTGGTAATTGTTGCATGATTGTTGCAAAATCCGAAAAATCAATATTTTTAATCATCATTTTTATTATTAGTTTTTTTTTATTTGCCTAGGGTTATAGGGCTATAATGGGCTATAGTGTAAGTAATAGTAAGTACGTATTAAGTATTGCATTCCGCCCACATTACAGTGTCTATAATAAAGCCTGTTAAGGCCTACGCATATATTACCATCAAGGCAAGCCGTGATCAATCATCATCCACAATGATCCTAACTAACTTAGTTACCTATATTTAGAGAGAATGGCCAACTGGACATATGCGCCATTTTTGACTCCACTTTTCGGAAGGTCCTAAAAGATACCCCGCAAATACTAAAAGTTACTACCTGGTTTTACATTATCAAAACTCGTAATATTGATAATATAAAACCAAGTAATAGCCCCCAACACCCACGAGGCATCTTTTAGGAACCTAAGAAAAGTGGAGTCAAAATGGCGCATACGAGCATGTCGGAGCGCCGTATATAGGTTGGCCATTCTCTCTCAATATAGGTATAAACTATAAAGGTGGGCAATTTCATGAAATTTTAAATCGTTTCAAATTTCATGAAATTTAAAAGGACTTATCAAGTTCTGAAAACAAAACATAATAAAACATGCAGAAATATGTCTAATTTTGCCCAAATTTAGCCGATTTTTCATTTCATGAAATTTAACTATTAAATTTCATTTCAAATTTCATTTTTCAAATTTCACTCGGCACACCTCTAGGTAACTAATCCTAACTTATCTCTTGAAACAGGGGTTCAGCCGTTTAGGGGAGAGGATACAGGGAAAATGTTGAGTTGCAGGGCCAGGGGATATTGTTCCATTGAATGGGGAAACTTTAAAAAGTTACAGAGGGAAAAAAAATCTATATTGAAGCCCATCCTCATTTTTATTTTCCTTTTTTTTTTTTTTACAAAAACTGTTCTCTGGGTTTAATTAAAAAGATGGAAAAAAATAAGAGGTTTTGCCTATGATGGGATCGTTAATAAATTTAATAACGTACCACAACAGGGTGTGCTTGTGACAAGTTGATCACGATGGGAAATAAAGCGGTTGTTCGGGATCTTATAGAAAAAAACGGCTAATAAATAACAAGTGCGATGATGAAGATAATAATCATTAGGATGATGATGAGGGTATTTAGTATCGAAACTGGTTAAAAACCACGCAGGTTTTTTAATGAACGCATTGTTGTTATGAACGCGTCACGACTACTCCATTAATATCCACATTCATCAACCCCACAGCAGCAACAAAACACCGATATTTCGCTAATATTATTTAAACTCGCGCATATATCGATAGTATGATCAAGCAATGATGGTATCGATTAATCTCAATACTTCTTTTTGGAATAATATTTCCGAGACGAACAAACTTTAGAAAATTCGAAAAGCATTAATGGATCACTAACGCGCCACCATTCACTCATTCAGTGATTAAAACAAATCAATGATTACTGATTAGCTGAAATGAAAAAGATGGTTCACATGTCACCAATTGAATAGATTTTTGACCAAACATAACCCAAATTTTGAAAAGGGCATTCTATAAACTTAACTTAAAAATTAGGTAGGCCTAATTGGGGACCCGTAAACAATCTAATCATTTTCCTCCTATGAATCTATTACACTATAATCACCCTTGGTGGCATCAGGTGTAAAAATTATTGTTCAGTCCCACCCCTAGTCTTCAGTCCCACCCATCTTCTAAGTTATTATACTTGTGGTCCCACTTTTTAGGAGAAATTGAATTAAATATGAGAAGAATCTAACGAATATTGCGCCGGCCTGCGTATAATATCTGATTTTATCATTACCGTATCACAATATAACCTTATTAATAGGATACAATACAATCACGTCTATAGATTAATGATAATTACTCTTTCACTTTACGCAAATCTGTTTCAGAGATTTTAAAAGTATTTTTTTAAGGGGATGACTACCTCGTTCGATTCGTACTATTGGTTTTTCTTAATTTTCATTGCTTAAACGACAAACAAAATTAAAAACAAGTAAGGTCTCGCATTCATACACTCAATTGTTACTAATTTACGAAGGATTTACAATTTTAAAATTTATTGTATTTGCAGGAATGTGGACCAAAGACAAAAATTCGTTATAGCC
>JAQGBM010000858.1:0-12041 GCA_034698405.1 Symphylella vulgaris | reverse complement strand
TTTATTATTATCCGCTTTTATCCGCGGTAAGAATTTAAATTGTGTATCCGTATCCTATCCGCTATCCGCGTCTACATCGAAAATTTTACCCGCATCCGCATCCGCGGATGCGGATATCCGCGGATATACTGCGGATATCCGCATCCGTGCACTGCTCTAATTATGTGAATTGGTTAAAATGAAAACGTGGATGTGTGGCAACCCTGATAGTTGAAACAAGCGAAGAAATAAAAAAGAACCTTGTTTAAAACCGTACTTAATTTGGAACTTGATGGATAAAAAATTGAATTTATATATGAACCTGAACTTGATTTATGCATGGTGATATTACCAAACTACATTTAATTGAGGGACAACAACATTCGGATTATAGAAGACTGCATGCTTTCGTTATAGTAGGCTACAGTATTTTATAATAAAATATAGAAAAAAATGTGTTTCGGATAAATGAGTGCCAGCACCTAATTCGAGCCTCTCTTTATTATAGACATTTTGTTTTTACTTGTATGTCACGTTTAAGGGAAACAAGGAGACCGTGAAATCAGTCTTCGAAGACGGTTATACTCAGCCAAGTAAAACGGTCATTGGCATTGGCGCCTGAATATATTATAGCCAAACAATTATTATGACAGTCCAAAGACACCATATGAGGAGCACATGTTTGCGATCAAGCAATCGCTGTAATTTTCCTATTATAGGGTACGTAATAAGATAATAATAATTATTTATTAAGTACGTAATACAGATGTATTGTATTATTTTACGAGATGCAAGTATTGCATTGCAAAGTACGGGGTAACTAGCTATAAATAACACAAAAATAATAGAAACAATACTTTGTGGTCGCATCAACTGCGAACTTTATACCTATTTCTCAAGCAAGTAACTGCTGCTTGTTTGAGCACAACAAGGCTAAGGATTTATTTGAAATAGTGATATTCTTTCACAAAAATGTGCGAAAGGTTTGGATCAAACGAGCATGAGGATGGGATCATAAAGTGGAAGCGCATCACTATTTTAATTAAATCGTTAGGTGTTTGAGTAAAATATGGGTGAGTTTGTTAATTAGAGCAGTTTGTGATACGAGTAAAATGAGAATAGTAATTAGAAAATTGAAAAACATCCTCCCATCTCCAGGTAAATGTATTTTTATATACTAAAACGCATCACTTATGATCACTATGACATCCAAGTTTGGCATTCAGTAAACCTACCTATTCCATACAGTACTTCAGCTCATTGCCTTGAATAGCCTTATACTCTAGGGTATACCTGCAGATTTGATCGATTCTGAACGATGGATTCTAATCCGATACACGATGCAACCCGTCCTATGTTTCTTTACCCTCCCCTCCTTAATCCGTCAGCTCTTATTAGAATTGTGAACTATCCGATTACTATGGGATCATTAGTTTTAATCAATTCAGTTCACCTATCATTTTCTCAGGCAAACCTAACTGAATTGGTTGCTGAATATAAGCTGATGAAATTTGATTCTTTCTTTCTTAGAAAATAAGTTATTATATTGAGTGCGAAGTTAACTAAAATTAACAGGAGACTGCACTCCCCCACCATCCGTTGTATACGAGATATACAACACACATTATATTAGTTATAATAGCCCATTATAAGTTATCATTTCGGTTTATTATACTTTATATACGTATTATTATATCCCGAACATCTCAACTTCGCATGGACGCGTAAATACAAATAGTGTTATACCAGAGGTTTTCAAGCTATACCAGATTGCTAAAATGTAATTTCATAGAAGACTGAATTCCCTGTGCAATTTCCAATGCAGCTTTGCAGCGAATGTCTATCAATGATAGTTTTCGATCTCCTATCATTTACATCAACAAGAAAGAAAAACACACAGTATATGTATGTGTAGGAGCTATGATCTCATTCGATAAAAGGTAAATTCATATATAGAAGGCAAGCGCTTATTCCACTGGGGGATCTTTAAAGATTCTTCAACAAGCCTTGAAAGTTATTTATAGCGTCTTTTACGTTCTTTGAACATATAAAGTGAGATAAAGAGGTATCATATATTACTTGATTGCTTAAAAAACCAAGTATAATGCGCTCTTCCTTTATAAAAGTGAAAGGAACTACCGGTGTTCGTATAATGTAGTTAGAGATAGGATGGGCGAGCAATCTCAGCAGTGTTTTACCGTATATTACGGTACTGTATTTTCAGATAAATGATAAGGCATATTATTATATATACATTTTTGTTCCTTTTTCATTACGTATACGTGAACTTTTTTTATAGGTAATAAGCAAATTATCGTTAACAAATTTTTTATTCTTTAAAATAATAAAGCAAATTAAAAGTACACAGAGCGAGAATATTATATACACATCCGCCTTAACACTCACCGTGATAGAAAATGAATGAATCCTTGCCAGACCTGTTCTGCCTTTTTATTAAGATGTGAGATTATGACACCCAGGAGATACGGAGTTAACTATACGGCAAAGTTGCCATCATTTCAGCTAGATAAAGTGGACGTACAATGAAACGAGCGCTGGAGAAGTAAGTTATTTTATACGTCATCACGAAAAGTCATAACCTAGCATGAAAGTTGGCGAAAAGGCCATTTACTCTGAGATGATAATACTCGTCGTAAATAGGCTATATTATTGTAATATGGTACGGTACTGCAAAGTACATACCGTCCTTGTATTTACTTTCTAAAAAAGGAAAGATTGGGATTACTGAATTTGTAACAAAAATTTTACAAATTCTGAAGTTAACCACTTTTTTACCTCTACGTATGCAGATGTGAACTCAATTTTAAATTGCAAGCTAGGTAGGCTGCCCTGTATTATGCTTTATTATAACATTCCCCCAGGACACCAAGAGGAATAGATTCAGCTATGTCTTTTCATTACACGCGCACTCTGAAGTTTAGCAGGAAGAAAGGAATACTTTAACTACAAGTTATGTCATAAAAGAGGGAAAGGAAAAAGTTGTTGTGAATATAGACCAAGATAAGACAGCTCGTTTGTATGATAAATATGACATGGATGTGTCTACAGAGAGCCTTTCCTCTACGCTAGTTAGGGAATCACTGTTAATTTTCATATACCGTACCGTATCTTAGACATGGTTTCCGCATTAACACCCCTTACTATTTTGTATAGCAGCCTAGAAAAAATAAATTATTAAATTGTGGAAGTGATATAATAATATATTATACATTAATTTAAACAAGATACGAAGTAGAGTTCAGATTAGTTCTCCTATATCATAACTGAAATGATTTATAAACGAGAAAATAATTCGTAATCATAATCCTCAAAAATTTCATAAATTAATTCAAAATCTATTTTGTTCTTTAAAAACCAAACTTGCTAAATATTAAATTAGAATTTTGATAATTCGGTTGCATTGTTGTAGTTTCTGCTAGCTGAAAAATTAGTCTACACTCGTTTGTCAACATACGGTATCATTTCCCGAAATAGGCCTAATGATCATTTCTCAAAACCCGCCATGTTTTACTTGGTACTCTTATTTATTTGTATTTTGGAATGTGATTCTTACTCAGTGGCAGGCCCCATAGGCGGAGATAAAACAAAACTCACTGGGGAACACAAACACATAATTAATAAGGTAGAGATTCAAGGGGTCTGCGCCTGCGGGATGGAAGCCCCTCATGCATCCGGATGCGAAAGAGTTTTCATCCTGCTGAAGTTAATATTTTAATTAACTAAATTATTTAGGAAAGGGCAATGTCCTCCCCCCCTCCAAATCTCCGCCAATCCTTTTAACATCAGGCGTAAGAATTAATAAAGAATAGAAAATTGATCTATAGAAATAATTTTTAGGATTAGGCCTACTTTTTTTTAGAGATAGAAACATAATAATGATGATAGTACAATTACATTATTTAGTAACAAACATCGTTTTATTGAATAATTTTGAATGAGGAAAAATTGCAATCTTCTTCATTTCCTTAATACCATTTTTGTAAATGAGCAACTAATTTCCTTAACACAAGATCATATATATATATATATATATATATATATATATATACTATTCTTAAGTTATATATAAAAATGGCGTACATAGAATACACATATTAATTCAAAGTCTTTGATCCATCATGCGCCTATATTCCATCATACGCCTATATTCCAGCATGAATATTTTCGCCGTGCAGCTAAACATCAAATGCACTGACTCAGTTTAGAGCTAAAAACGGCGGCTTATATAAGTTCTACATATGAACCTCTCCCATATTACTGATAACAGAGGATAAATTTGCGCGTACAGTATAATGTCATGCGTGAATCTACTGTATTGTATATACGTATATCTGTACAAGACATCCACTATACAGTTCGCGAACAGCAGCAGGAAAGAAAATGACTGTCTTTATGATAGAACGCCAGATGGGAAGAAGATGTATAAAGTATTATATGTTTACATTACACAATTCTACACGATAAGAGATCCCTTGGTGTGGATCTATAAAAGTTCACCAAAAAGCTTAAACTTTTATTACAGTATTTTACATACTTTGTAACTGAATTTTCTTTTTGTACAATAAAACCACACTTTCATAATCAGAGAAATGGATCGGGTCAAAAATTGTACAAACACGCAAAAATTATATGGTTTAATCGAAAATTTTCAAGGAAAATGAATGGGAAGGCAAAATTCACCCAAGAAGTATTATAGTAGAATTTACTCTCTAGAATGGAATTCATATGTCTGTTTAGACCTAACTAAGGTCTATAAACAGTAAAGGCAACTAATCAATAGGCAATAGCCTACTCAGTATAGTTTAGCACAAGAGTGTGCAGGCTTTTGAGAATGGAGCGGCAAAACTCAAAAGTCAAAACCCATCAATCATCTTTAACTACCGGTATGTTATCTTTTTTGGGGTATGTTTATCTTTTTGGGGGTATGGACCGCGCCGAAAGCTCTGATTGTGCTTTTAAGTTGCCCCTCCTAAACCCTAGTTGAATTTTGACTAGTTTACAGACCTCAAAGAGGTCTACACGAACATAATTATTATATGAATTCCAGCTTTAGTCTCAAGAGCAGAATATATGCAGAAGTTTAATGTAACGATGTTCCATTGAATTGAAACTGATCAGGGCAATAATGCTTGGGAAGGGATCAAAAATTCCCATTTGTGTTACTCTGTATGTTTTATTGGGAGGGGGGTTTAAGCATGATATGTTACGCGTAGACGATTATTATCCCCATGGCAATATTTTATTCATACTACATTAAAACAGGCAACTCATTTTCCCACCGATTACCCCAGTGTATCGAGTGTCACCAGAGAAATGTGTTGCAAGTTATTCTGAACTGCATGAATAAAAAATTACACCTAATTCTCTTCTATACACGTACATTGTAAAAAAATGTTGACTGTTTTTTTTTTTAACTTTTTTATTTGAATTTAAAATTGCTTCTATGGTTAACCTTCATTCTTTCCTTCGGCTTCTTGAGGATGAGGTAATCTTTCGATTATCGAAAAGAGACATTCGTTAAGATTGGCTAAGAAGATGGCCTTTACCATCTCCTTAGAGAAGTGCTCAACTATAACGAGTAAGTTGTTAAAAGTTTTTAAAAAATGTCAAAACAAGGTATGTAATGTAAGACTACAAAATGTATTAGGGAAATATATTCCAAAATCAGTAAAGCCTTTACAAATCGCATTTGAGAATAAAATATCATTCATGATATGATGTGAACGAAAATATTTGCTGCATTCAAGATAAAACTAGGAGAGAGTCATCTAAAGAAGACGTGTAGCTGCCTGCAGGAGATATATATATTTTTATATTGAATATACAATAACATTCAGACTGACAATCTTAGTACCAGGCATTATCCCAGCAGTAACTACAGTAATTTAATATTATTACATTTTATCAGCGTTGATATTTGGATCCTTCGGAGAACACAATGTTGGAGCAAATGCAAGTGAGAGTGGTGATTACTACGGATGAGTAGTCAACACTACTGAATGCTGCCTGGTGGACAAAACCGATCAAAAAGAAGGAGAGAAATAGCCATTTCTGTGTATGAAATGTACAACTACATTATAGGGACATGAGAAAGTCGGAATGCAGTCAAGTGCACGGACCGGAAAGGCCATAGGCATCAGATGGCATGGAAGACAACATTTACGGAGATCGAAATGAGAGAAGGCAAACCGGGGAGAAGGGAGAAACAAACAAATTGAGTAAAGTAGTAGTTCATCAAAGCGTTCATAAAACGAAAACTGAAGTGTTTGAAAGTTTTGAAATTTAATATAATAGGTTTGGACCTACTATAGAGTGCATCTCCGTCCCCCATCTTTTCCTGCGGATTTAAAAATGTCCGGGCTGTATTGTAAGTCGGCTCCTTTGTAAGGCGCACTCGCCATCCAGCTGAGATCGCCTGTCGCCTTACAGCTGCCTGTTCGAATCCCGATCAAGGCCAGCTAAAATATGAAAAGTAAACGTTGACTTTAATGGAAGTATTGCAAATTTTGAATTGTTGGTGTTTATCATTTGAATCTGAATTAGGTCCACGTTAAGCAGCTTACAACGTATTAATGTATTACAGTATATTACAGGTATAACTAACTTAGTGTTGTTGATATTTTTTTCTTCAGCAACCCGAACAAAATTAATCCATAGTTTTCTCCACATTTTATCGTGGAAAACTTCAAAGCGTGACTAAGCTGAGATGAAGCTTGTTTTAATCATGGTGGCCGCGCAACCTGGTCACCATTTTAACATCCATTGTAGCGTGATCCATTATTTTGTGTATGGCCTTTGCAGTACCTGCAAAGCTGCAGTTTTCTTCTTCTCTCTTATAAAAAATTCAAGAAAAAACATCTTTTTTTTCGTTATAAAAAAAAAATTGAATCATTTCCATTTTCAATTTGAACAAAAAACAATATCAATATCACCACAAGTAGAATAAATAATTTAATACGCAATTTTCAAAATGATTAATTTTCAGTCTATCTCAACTTCTTTTAATCTATTCGAATTCAGTAAACGTTGGAGTTCATTACTGTAGGCCTATAATAATGTGTATACTGTATGTATATAGTAAAGCGGTCTTCACTTTTACACTGTAACAAACTAATTAATAAGGGATCTCAAAACTCGTTTCTTTCATTAGACATGCTACTCGGGTAATTCTCTAGAGATTTTTATTTAATCGAAAATTGCTAGAACATTTAGTCTCATTGGGTAAAAATATACACAAGCAGAATAGCTGTTTATATTATAAAGGAGTCAATAATCAGAGCACGGAAGCGTGAGATTTCGTTTTCAAGAATATCCGAATGTGAAAATAGCAGCCATATTTTAAGTTTAATTTGATATTATCGTGACAATTTATGGATCGAATTACACAACCATATTCGCAGCCTGCGTGAAGCTGAATACAACGTATATAAAGCTTCGTTCTTAAGCAATTAAAATTTAATTAAACTGACTATTTTCTTGTAAGTAGTATGCAGCTACAGCTAACGTTACTTCTGCAATATAACTTATACTATACAGCATAATTATGGTAGTAATAATAATAATAATAAGTTAGTTAATTACTAATATAGTCTTCTTTTGGAAATCTTTGTCATTAAACATTAGAAAATCAATAATAAGATCAGTTAACTTAAGTGCCATTTGAGTGAAGGCACATCAGTCCCTAGGCTTTGGATTACTCGCTTCCAAAACCTACATTAAATGAACAGGCACCATTAATTAACCATGAGGTGGTGGTCAGTAGTGATGAATTTAAGTGGCATGAGTGGATCTACGTCAAGCGTTCATGATGCTTTATACAGGGAAGGTGTAATTTGTTGAAGTTTATTCAGTAGGTAAAATGAACATTGTCATGCAGTAAAGCACCAATTTCCTGTTCCCAGTTTCTGTAGTCGTGCATTCAATGATTTGCATAAAAATAATGGTACCGAGTAGGCTATACCTATTGATAAAAAGAAAATATTTTAACATTATTTTTTCATTATAGTGTAATGATGCAAAATGTCATAATGAACTAATTTTACTAAATAACTTATGACTAACTTAGCTTTGTAAAAATACTTATAAGTCTTTTAATTAAACTACAGTAACTCGTATAAGTCGTAAGTTATAACTGATTTCAGATCATCATAACACAGTATTCATTCTCATAATATTGTATATAGGCCATTATATTCATCATATTATAACAGCTATCTCTGCGAACTGCGGCATAAAACCTTTTTTTACGACATTTGCGATGAGGCTGAAATAATCATCCTCCATAAGTATCATTCATAAAAGTTAGTTGCAGCGCAGTGTATATATAAGATTTAGACTTATTTGATTACTATTTATAACTTATCAAAGTTAAAATGTAAGGGATACATATCTGTATTTACTCGTATGAGTATTCCCTTACTCCGGTATTAGGTTATTAATAATTCAAGGTCTCTATTAGAAACTGAAGTGGATAGGCATGTAGTAATATTATGTGTTATAGGTTTCAGTTCAGATAATGATGGCATCAATCTGCATCAGTGTTGGGAAAAATCCCATTTGTGAATCAATCCGAATTCAAATAAAGAATTGGAATGGGAGTGGGAATGTGGAAAAATTAAAAGAATGGGAATGAGAATGTCAATAAGAATGGGAATGAAAATTGAAAAAAAAAAATATATATATTTCATTCCTTTTCTAGAAAAAAAAATACAATTTTTGTAATTTTACGAGGTATTTTAATGTGTAAACTTGTATTTGTACTTTATTCTAGTAGTTTTATTTTAATACGAAAAAAAAAAAAAAACAATTAGGCCTCCCGGAATGGTCCCAACACTGGGGGTTGTCAATATTAGCCTACTAGGTATTAAAAATCATAAACCTCGAGTCGTTAACACAATCATAACTTAAATTAAATAAATCTCTCTGTCATTCGCCATTAAATAAGTTAGTCTAACTAAACGTGCAGGTCTTTGGACATGATGGACAGTTGATCAGATGTTCAGTAATTTCTTCCAAACCACACAAAGTTAAACAAGTGGTGGATGCCACGACTATTCGTATTTTAAAATAGAGTGTTCGTAACTTATGACTCAACACGTAATGCGAGAAAGTTTAAAAGCTATGGGTTAGATAAATTCAAACATATTTGTGCCGGTATGTTGTGACTTTTCTGTCCCATGTATGTAAGAAGTAATAAAAGGAAGGTCATCTGGAAAGGACACGATTAAGTAATTTAAAGTATTTCCTAAACACAATAAACGACATTTTTGATGGGTACGGTGGCAATGACCTTAACTGTCATTTTATGATTCAGAGCCCATAACAGTTCCCAGACCGCAAGCCGAGGATGTGGAAATTTTATATCTTCACAACGGCAGTTTCAACACAATGTCAATAATGTAACCTGATGACCTTTTAAGTAGGTCAGAAATAAACAACACAGCAGCAGCATAACAGTGCTGTTCAGCTGCCCAAACTTTCATCATCATTTTTAGAGTTTGCTTCCCATCATTACAGCTACGCATTGATGGTAAAGTTACCCATTGGATGGGTAATGTAACATGCATGCTCTCTAGAATACGGAGTATTACAACATAATTATTAATAAACTACGGCAGTAACTGTATAGCAAGGGCGTAGGCATGCAGGAATTCAATTCGGGAGGGGATATTCTTCAGATATGGGGGAGGGGGTTATAATTTCCTAAAGTATTAAGGAGCTGCAAGCAGCAACCTCCATTGATAGGAGGGGAAATTTTTTTGTCTGAAATATAGTACCGGCAGATTAATTTTTGTTATTGGGGACGGGAGGCATTTGATGCGGGAGGGGGGGGGGGGGTTCCCTAGCATTTTTTAGTTGGGATTTATCTCCCCCATCCCCCTCTGCCTAGAAAACAAAATAATATCAATAATTTACAATCCTGTACCGTAATAATATTAAGCCAATATGTGAAAATTTTAGGCTCTCTTTTATGAAAATAGAGAACAATGGAATGAGACTAAAAATAAGTCTTGTGTTTTAACTTTTAAGTTTTACTTAAAAACATATTAATTGTTTAGAACAAAAACGTTATAAGTTTATGCTGACAACTCAATGCATATAGCTTAAAATGTAGTTTCTTGCTTCTTGCAAAGTATTTCAGTTTAATAGTATTTAAATTGTAAATTTTATCAATCAAATCATTCACTAGAAGAAAAGGTTATTTTATTTATGTAGCTGGCATTACTACATATTTCCATAAGCCTAAATTGTTTGTCTTATACCGAGTATCATTAAAGCTAATATAGGCAATTACGTTTTCTTTAATCAATTTAATCTAAATTTTATTACAATACGAGATAGAAGATGATAATAATTATTGTTAATTGCATAATACCTAGAAATAAAACTGTATCGTTATGCCGAATTTATTGTATGATGGAATATTTTAAAATTGCCAAAAAGTTTTCGAACAAAGGAACTTTGTTCAAGGCTTAACATTTTTTTCAATCTCGGCCTATCTCGGCATCATGGTTTAGCTGAGAAGTTGATGATGTAAATATGTATGAGAGACTATATGAGATGTTTTTCATTACTCAAATAAAGGCTGGAAAAATACAGTACAGTTGATTGGATGCTGGTTGATGACTGAAGCTTCTCATGAACTCAACACATCTGGCAACGATTTCAAATTTGTGATTGACGTGAATATATTGCAAGTTCGTTATGAAGACTATAAAACTACACGGGGAGAAAGTGTTATGTCTAGCTATTCTTTTTGTATGCATGTTCATTACAATAAACGGGGAATTACTACCACACGCCGCTTGCATTTTAATAACACGTTTCCGCATATATAGGACGAAGGGTGGTATAGTGAAAACCTTGTATATTTAAGCTTAATAGTCGAGTTATACGACAGCACGCAGAAAAGCGAGCTCCGAGCGATATAGGTTTTTTTTTTCCTTTTTGGCGAAGGTGTTATCTTTCTGTGGGATGAAGATTAAAGAAACTAGTAAAACAGTGCTTGGATAAGATTGCATCCATACTGTAAATGATTTTAAATTCTGGTGCGCCGGAATGCAAAGTAATTCACATTTATGAGGCCTGGTGCATTTATACAAAAGGCTGGTGTAATTATCAAATAAACTTGCATTTCCTTTATTAAGGTTTTAAAATGAGTATGCAAACGATGCAATCTAGTATTCGCAATTAAACAACCTGTCTTTGTGTTCTTTGACAGTTAAATTTATATTCTGCAAATTTAACCCTGGTATGCAATACGAGTAGGTAAATAATTATAATGCGAGTCTACAATATTATTTGGCTTAAAGATGTTGAAGTGGTATGAAAATTTCACCACTTGCTAGGCCAAAATGTTTAGTATTCTTTAAATAATTAATTATTCTGCACACGATTGCAAGTAAATTAAGTTATATCAATACAGATTATTATAATCTCTGAAAATTATTTGTTTGTATTTTTCAGAAGTTTTTTTTTATTTGTATTTTTTTTCCTATTTTTTCATTTGAGCTTTAAAGGGTGGATTGAACCGAAAAAAGTTAAATTTTAAACCTGTTTTAAACTTGTCACGTGCTCCGTATAGCTTCTCTTGATTGGTTAACTAACTATTTTAACTGTGGCTTAAATTTAACTGTCTCTGGTTCAATCCAGCATAAATAGGCTTGCTTGATGAAAAACGAATTGTGGGAAGGTGTGGATGAAGGAGATAGGATTATAATAGTGGTGGTCACACATCCAGGCACAGACCTAACTATGGAGAGCTATAATTGACTTTCCTATAAGTACGGGGTATATATACTCGTTAGTGTATTAGAAAAAAAAACGAAAATAAAAGAACAGGCTGCATATGCTGCTGCTACCACAAAGCCTGATTACTGTTTCATTAAATTATAATAATAAAAATATTAGTAAAAGACTTCCTCCCGCGCTACTTAAATTATCTTTACTGTATATACTAACATGGCGAAGAGAAAGAGAACACCAATTTATTCAATGGCCTTTTAAAAATTCGATCACTTATAGTCTGCTTCTGTATTGTA
>JAQGBM010000857.1:0-12049 GCA_034698405.1 Symphylella vulgaris | reverse complement strand
TGAAGTGGATTGGCGAGAGAGCGGCAGCGAGAGAGTGAAAGCGATGAGTTGGGCAGCGCTAGGTAGGGCGTGTCCGGACTCGTATATAGCCAGAGTAACTACTGGCTAATAAGCCAGTGTACTAACTGTTATAGTGTATACAGTATATAAGGTACGATCGGGACATGTGGGAGTTAGGCAGGAGGACCAGGAGGGGTAGAGACTGTATTAGATTTAGGCACTGCTGGTCCAAAGGACCCATCCCGCAGAGAATCATAACATAGGATTGTTGAAATTAATGCAGTAAGGGGGCTTCCATAAAGGACGTCCGAAAAAAAAAATCCAAATTTTTGACCCCCCTCCCACTCTCCCCCCTTGTCCTCACATGTCCGCTTTTGCATGGCTTAACGCCCCTCCCCCCTTGCTTGCGGACGTCCTTTATGGAAGCCCCCTAATCCGTATTCCTCAGTTAATTATTGTTTCCCCGACTTGGAAAAGTAAAATTTGAAAATGGACTTGGGATGAGAAAAATTTCTATAGGTCCGTGCCCCTGAGTATTTCAGCTAATTATTTACCTTTTTCTGAGATGAGCCAACTGACAGGTCCCAGGAACACCAATACGCAAAAGTGAGCGTAATTGGTGTAGATTGCGAAAGTCAAGTCGTCCCAATTTGTGTAAACCAATTTGCAACTTTCCGATATAGGACTCCACGTGTAATTGACTATGTTCTGAACGAAACACAGAATAGAAAACAGTAGCAAGATGTACCATCGTCTGTAGTACTTTTTAACTTCTACTACGGTGACCGTATCATCAGCTGATAGCGATGGTTCGAGTTGCGTAGGATTTAAGTCCATTTTTGTAGTCATAATAACATTATCCATAATTTCATATTCTTTTCTCGTATCACATAACTGTCAGTTAATTTTACTCCATAGAATTAATATTATACAAAATACAAAATAAATAAATAATTATTTTATTTTTCGATTATGCAATTTACATAGCCTATACTCGTATTTTGAAATTCTTTTGTGTAGGGTAAACTGTCCTATTATTGGCACCCCCCAGTTATTGGCACCCTTCGTACAACCAATGGGGTTCTTGTATTTTTCGGTTTTTAACAACTTTTTTTGTTTGTTTTACTATAACATCTTAAATATTATTTTTTAAAAATTGAAACCGATTTTCAGAAAGCTTAATGTCTGCTCTAAAATCTGGTGATAATAAGGTTTTTGGCTTTTTTAAAGCTGCAACATATTATTGCATGGGAAAATGAAACATCTAGCCCCTACCTAAGTCCTTAAAGTGCCAACAATTGGGTGGTTTACCCTACTATAATTTCGATTCTAGTGCCACCTACATTGATTTAAAATATAATAAAAATTATATACAGAATGATATTTTTACGTTTTATTTCCAATTATTATATCTACATTGTTTACAAAATTCTAAAACATATTTAATATAATGAAAGTTACGGCACATACAGTTACCAGACACACTCATATTATGCAATGTATAAAACCAAATCGTTTTTAATAATTTTATAGTGTATTACAACGTATTTTATAATTATAATACCATGGATCAATAATTATCATTGAATAATTTATGCAGCTTCCATAGATTAGGATGGGGGGGGGGGCTTTACTAAATCTGGTCAGTGCAACATTTAACAAAAGTGACTATAATTACATCTAATGCTCTGATCTGATCAGTTACTAAGATATTTTCCCGGATACCGGGATCCCGGATCTTTTTCGGTCCCGAAAATCCCGGATTACCGTTAAGAGTACTCAAATCCCGGGATTTTTGGGATTAAAAAATTGTGTCAAAATGGTATAAATATTGCATTTTTTCACTTCCATAAATACTGCATTGCATTCACCCAAGACAATTTACACGTTATTGTCAGGTCATCATTGATTTAACCAGATTTGTACTATAAAAATTTCGTTTTTTATAAATGACATTTTCTGTTATAGACTACACAGTAAAATAGTTATTTAGAGCTTCATTTAAGCAATTTCAGAGCAAATTTCGCCGAAAATCCCGGGATTGTAATTTTGCTCCGGGATTGGATTCCCTAATTATTACAGATGCGGATTGATGGAAATTATTATTTTTGGCATTTTCTTCGATGCCGATTATACTCGATGATATCGTATCGATCGTACTGGACGATACTTTTCCCTTGTCATCGATGTTTCGTCTGGTGTAAGACTCTCTGCAGAATAGAGCCAGGACGAAAGAAATGGGCCCGCACGTTGCAATGGCGTACTGGAACCACTCGATACCTGAATAATAATTTTATTTTTAAGACGATATCTTTTGTTTCAATTAAAGTTTTCGGACCAAAACATATTAAAAAAAAAATTTAATATTACACATATAGTTAGGCCTAATTTGAAAATTTCGAAAAATTAGCCAGGGGCAACAGAAATTTTATTTTCGTCATTTCAAAACAAACCGGAGTGAAATCGGATAAAGATTAATGGGGCCATTTTTCTTCGATTTCCTTCCGGTTTTGCTTTTTGAAATGATGACAAATTAATCATTTCTGTTGATTCATACTCTTCCGAAATTTTGCTCATTTTCAAATTAATATTATTATTATTTATTCAAATTATTATTATTATTATTATTTATTTATTTATTTTACAGGCTAAGTGAGGGTCATGTTCAAAGAATGGGAGAACACAGATTACCGTAGCAGTTATTAAAATTAATAGTTAGTTGGAGGGAAAGAGAGGTAGAGGACGACCCCGTATAGGAGGATGGAAATAATCTAGACATGAAAGGACTTTCTTGGGATGAAGCTAGGGGCAGACGATAGAAGAAAACGGAGAAATAAATTTGTGCGAAGCGGAGAATTCAACATGCCCACACTTACAGTACTATTTCGTCCATGTTAAAAGGTCGATCGAGCGTGGAAAATGGGGGGGGGGGGGGCATTTGAGCCGAAGATACAGTTGAACGCTGCAAAGCAAAATCAATTTTAGATGAAGATGATTTTAAATTATTCGAAAAAAATGTGTTTTGTCGCGAAAACTTGAATTATAACCCCTCGGACCGACCCCAGTATGATGGGAATTAAATGATGAGATATTCTGTCCCTACCTAAACTTGGTATGGAGAAGAAAATGAGAAGAATTCCACCAATGAGGCCCGCGAGTCCCATCAGGAAACTGTTGATTGTTTCTTCGCAGATCGGGTAACCCCGTTCCATCGTCATTTCGAGACCTATCGGCAGAGCCATGTAGACCGCTGTTCCTCCCAAGAGGGCACTAACATACACTCCAACTTTAAAAAAAAACAAGATTTTTAGAAAAACTAAGTTTTTCAAGACACACTTTTACAAGCTGCCACTAAAAAAACTCAGGGTGCAATGAATTCCCATTGCAGAGACCTTTCCATAGACACCTCACACGACCAATTTGGCCTAACAGACATTGACTTCCAGTTTTAAGGCCTTTTGGGCCGAACCGGAAGTTACCGGTACCGAAGAGCGAAAATTTACATTATTGCATTGTTAACGGAAATGAGTATGTATACCAAATTTCAGCTTTCTGAATAGTATAGATGCCGAAATATTCGCTTGTCTAAGATTCCAAAAATACCTATGTTACGCCCGCGAAGTTAAATAAAAGTGTGTAATAATAAAAACAAAAATCCCTCAAAATGACAAAAAAAAAATTCGGGAAAAATCCAAAAAATCGGAAAATGTTCGTAAAAAACACTCCAAGGTGTAGACTAAAAAAAAAAAATTCGGCAGGACGAGGAGTCGAGCCCGGGTCAGAATAATAAAAATAAATCCGCCATTTTCCAAGATGGCGTCTTGAATTTTCGATCGACCGATTTTTTTCCGAAAAACTCAAAAACTAGACCGGTCCCTGCATAACATATAAAAAAATCAGCTTTCTACGAAAACGAGAAGTGCCCGAAATTGAATTTATAACAAAACCAATGATCTGGTGCGCGAGACAGCACTGCACTACTACTACAGCACAATCCTCGCATCTCGTTAAAATTTCGCGTTTGTACTTTGTACTACCGTACATCGCGAAATAAAAACATTCTTTACGTTGACGCGACGCACCCGATGTGAACTTAGCATAAGGCCTGGATCATGCATATTATATAGGCCTACGCGTTTGCCGATAGCGTCAAGGGCTTTTGATCTCTGGTTTCGTAACCCCCTAACAGATTTTGAAGCATCATAATATTCTCTTAATTTTCTGTATACTGTATAATATCTTTTTTATTTAATGCAGTTACCCCATAAACATAAAAATATAATAAAATTGTTTATGGTAACATTACTCTTCGTATTTAGAGATTACAGCAAATTTTAAAAATGTGGCTTAGCCGCCATTCCCGGTGTCCTCCCGGCGTCCTCGCCTCCGCTGCAATCGTGTATAAGTTAAGTTATATTTTAGGCTATTTTTGTCCTAATTTTTTCCTTTTTATTTTTATTTTATTACAGTATTCATAATTTTCTCATAATTTTTTATTCTACTCCACTTGAAGGCCTGTTATTCTTTCGTCCACAAAAGGGTGTACAGCCTATTATATTAATAGATTCCTCAAAATAGTGCTTTAGCGCAGCTTTTAATACACTGGCTTTTCTAATAATTTCAGGTAAAAGGTTTAGATATTCTCAGTGGAAATCAGGTACTGTACCGTATTTAAAAATACAATATGTCATTAAATTTATTGATCTGTCCAGCAATAAAAATTCAGCATACTCTAAAACTTCTAAGTACAGGATTTCACTGATATTTAACACATTCCTGAAACAATTAGAAGACCATATTATATGCTATGCCAAATTGCCAATTATGCGTTATATAGCTTTAGAAGAACCATAGAATTAGAATTATGCTATGGCAAAGCGTTAGCTTTAGCTTTTTTTTCTGCACAGGGTTTACAGTAGCTTACGTTAATACAGTAATTACGTTGCGCGTTAATTTTATAACGTACTTTGATTTGCGAAAATTTACAACAAATTCCTTGAAACAATTTTTTTAACTTCCCTAATTTCTGCCTATTTTCGAGAAAAAATTATTCTTACAAATTATTTTAAAAAGTATTTCTTTATGGTATTAAAATCGACATTAATTACTATACCAGTAATGTAGCTACTTGGTCCTAGTATCTTGTAGTACAATAAAAAAAATTACGCAAAACCACAAAAATGAGAATTTCAATCCGTTATGTAAAAGTTCACAAAATCGTATTAAATTCCCAAAATCTATTGAAGCTTGCTTTTTAGTGGTTTTAAAATTTCTGTAGTAATTGGCTGGTGCTTATGGTCGAATGATTAAATAAGAACCAATTGATAACCTGCTTTATTAATTCATCAAACAGACCAATGTAAATTTACGTTCTCCCTTTTTATCAGTATTTTTCGTCATTCTTGCCAGTACAGTAAATGAAAGCTGAATTATCTTAGCAAATTTTTTTCTGTTTTGCAGCTCTAACAATCAAGCTTATTATGTAATATTCAGAAATATTGTTAAAATGGTTTTACTTTTTCAGTTGGAACTGATTGGTGGTGCGGATAAATACATGTCAGTTTGCAGAAGATGCTATTATGCATCTTCTCCGCAAAAAGGATCTGGAGATTCCATAATGCATAAAGAAGAAAAGCTTCAGCGAGTTCTAAAATGTAATCAGCAACTGTTAAATGCATAAGGTACGTTTTAAACGCAGCGACAGTTCTACGGTATGGCGTTAATTTATGTCTGGAAAACGTAATTATTTTATTCGATGTGTGGAATTAAACAAATGTTTAAGAGCGTTATCTTAAGAGGGGGAGAAGTGGAGAACACCTATGGAAAATTACTTTCAGAATTTTATAAATATTTAAAAACAAAGAACATTTGTTTATGAAGGATTCATTATTCTAAAACTTGCAGGGTTATGTCCAATAAGACGAATTTGCCTTTTGGACACAATCCTGTAAGTTTTAGAATGAATAGTGAATCCTTAATTCATAAACAAATTACAAATGTTCTTTGTTTCATGATATTTTTGTCGCAATCATATATAAAAAATTCTGATACCTGTAGTAATTTTCCATAGTTAGTTTAAAACAGTGATAAAAGGAATGAGAACGGAAGCATGAATTTGCTTTCTAAGCAACCCTGAATAAATAAATGTATTGCCAGTATGTTAGCTTTGTCCGGGCTTCCACATAGAATAGAATTTGCATTATAATCTCTATGCCTGTAGAAAAAAAAAATACAGATGATATACTGTATCTGTAATTGCTATTTTATTTTTTAAATTAACTTGAGTATTTTTTAAGAATTAGGTATTGAGTAGACCTGAGAGAAAATAAAACACGCACAAAATAATATTTTAATATGGGCATTTTTTAAATATTGTTCGGTATTACGGTAATTAATATCGGAGCCGATACGATTAAATTACACTACCAAAACAGTTCTATTTAAGTTATTTGTGATTAAGTTACCATGCTTCCTAAAATCCCGTTTACTTTGTAGTTCTTCTGTTCTTCAAATTATATTTTTGTAAGTGAATTTTATAATATTATTTTGATTTTAAAGTTTAAATAACATTTTTATTTTACAAATTTTAAGTAATCTTTTTGCACAACTTTAATTATTGATATAATAAGAATACACATTGCACTATGTTTATTTTATTGAACTGATATTAATTAGCTCATCTAATGAGTAATAATAAACATTTTATCCTCGTATTTATCTATTTATAAGAGAGTTCATAATTATGAATTATTCATAATATACTGTACCTGTTATCTTGTATACTGTTTTGAAATCACCAAATAGGAAGTACGCAGTACAGAATAATACATTAGTAATCTAGGTGGTACAGTATTATATAGTTTTCCACTTGTGTAGCCTATGTCGTCAATCTTTATAATATATAAAATTATATTGTTTTATTTAATTATCAATATGTTTATCATTTCACCTGAATAGGGTTATTATTGGGTAGAAGAAAATAATTTTGTTGCTATTGAAAATAATAATTGTTTTGATAGGAAAATAACTTAATACATGGCTAAAATTCTCATTAGATAAAATTAACGTGTTATTATTAAATGTATTACAGTATTATTTAAGCCTCTAAAATATAAAGCTGTAATATTGGTAAACAATAAATGTGATGTACTCGGTACTCCCCGACTTCGTTTTAACGCCTTCAATAAAGGGCCCGTTTCAAAGACGAAATTTTATTAACAGATCGTATTACCACAATCCGTACTTACCACGTAACTCATTTTAAATTCTACTCTGTCGTAGACTAGGCTTTTTAAACAGGTTTCAACAGGGTAAAAATACCCCATAATACCGAGTAACGTAAAATAGTATATTAAGTTATTGGCTTTTGTTCGTATGCTTAAAGTTAAATACCAGTAGTTTTTTTTTTTAAGAAAATGTCTTACGTAAAGTCGATGGGAGGGAAGGTACCTGGATAAATCATTAAATCAAAATTTTAAATCTTAAAGTTCAAAGGTTCTTACTCGTAGGCTTGCAAGCTTACACAAAAACTTGCGTAATTCATGTCAAGTTTGTTCATTCCTATCAAAAGTTGCAAGTTACAGCAAACCCTCATTAATTTTATACGATCCACAGTCCACACTTACTCCGTACGTTTTTCGCAATTACAGTACACGTTTTTTTTTTTTTTAAAGTCAAAATTATTCCTATTTGAGGAATGTTAATTTTTTTTTTCATTGGGTCGCCTCAAAATCGTATAAATGAGGATTTACTGTACGGTATATTAAAAAATAAAATGACACATAAGACTTGGGCTACTCTATTTAAAAAAAAATATATTTAATATTACCTGATCAATATATTACAATGTTTAAGTATATAATATTACAAAGTATGTTGCTTAAAATATTTGATCTGTAGTCACGGGAATTTGTTGTATAATAAATTATTCTAATTAATATATTACGTTTACTAATAGTTATTTTATTTACCTCATAATAGGAATATTAAAAAAATATATTTTACACAGCTTTATATTGCTGTATATATACTCAAATTACAAAAATATCACTAACATAATTAGGACTGTATTAATAAACAATTTAAGTAGATATGTCAAGATTTGCGTAACTTTTAATATAATTATATAAACTTCGTCAAAAAACAGCAAATTTAACTTTTTTATCTTTACAATATTATTAATCATATCTTACACAACTGCGTATTTAAACCAGAGCTTGATATGAAGATACTGGTAAGTTATTCCATATTGGTATGGGATAAAATATACTCCGTATCAAATATTTTTTGGATACGGTACGTACGATATTCAACGCAGTAAAATATTCGGATCTGAAAATATTTTAATACCCGTAAAAAAATAAGTAGTTTAATTGTTTTATAAATAGCCTAATAATACATTTAAATAATTGAAAAAAGTAAATAAATATTTTAAAGTAATAGTATTGATAATACAAATTGAAAAATACAAATTTGAACACAATTATAACTAAAGTAAATTAATAATATGAAAGACTACTTCGTATATTAAACCAGGGTATAACCATGAGTATACTCGTGGTATAAATTAATTACCAGTACAAACTTAAGATAAACATTGGCACTCATTATTAGTGGTTTGACTTCAACACCAATATTCAACAGAGTTGAGTTAAAACTCGATAATATCCCGCCATCTTTATTAATTTATTTTTATAAATTTATTTGTTCCACAGAAAGCTTACTTAGCATTTTTGAATTTTGATCTTAAACAAGTGAAATAGGCCAAACTGAATATCTGGGAAATTGCTTGTGAAAGATGAAACAAATTATTGCTCCCAGCTGGAGAGGAAAAGCAAAATGGTGATTTTTTTAAAAATTAGGCCATCATATTTTGGGCATTAGCCAGAATTTTGTAAGGTTAAATATTACTTGCGTCATTGGACTATTAATATTTCACTCTTATGAAAAAATTAAAGCTATTCTTCGCTTTTAAAATTACTTTGATGGGAAAAATATTTATTTTAATTTAAAATACAGTTTAAACCATTCCAAGCAAATGGTCCAAATCTTACCATATATTATTTTCTCAGTTTAAAAGGAACTGTAAATATAAATGTAGCCTATTTTTATTTACAGCCTGATACTTTCTACCCCTAATTCATCACTACCTTCTTCATAACCTATTTTAACACAGTCATTTTCTTGATAATGAGATCCAATCACATTCTCATTATCACCTCTTTCTAGTAATATACTTTTCAGACGGTTCAGGGCACTATGACAATGAATATACAGCTTATTTTCCATAGGTCCTCTTGCTTTACTTAAAGCCTCCATAAGTACATGCTTGGCTGAATTATACTGACCAGTCTGGATGTACAAAAGACCAAGTTCATATTCCGCGCAAGGGACGAGGTGGGTTGCCTTGTAGATGCTTTTTTCAGCAGTAATAACTTCGTTCAAAAGTATCTCAGCATCATTTAATTTATCCATAAGCCTTAAGCAGACAGCTTTGATTAATTTGGTCATACAATAATCATCCCAGTAGTAACTGTTCCTTGATTGGCAAGAGTTTACTTGGTCAAATGCATTAGAAGCTAACGTGTAAATTTTGTTCAATGCCACAGAATTCCTTTTCAGGATGTAAAATGTCCCCCAGCAGTACATTAATTCTAATGCAGGAACTATTAGTGAATTGTTACATTCGAAATACTGCTTCGACTTGGTCACTGCATATTTTTCAATTGGAATAGATTTACCAGCCACCTTCTGAGTCCATTTTGGAACCTTATGCATGATCAATTCGAGATCTTCCTTTTCTTTATCTGTTTGGCCTCCAATCATACATAGGCAGGCAGCTTTAAAATAGGCATAGGTCAATTTGGACCATCTGTTCTCCTCAAACAGGATATCTGTGAGGGCTATAGCTTCTCTCCACTGACAGAGGAATGCATGGGACCAAGCAGAATCCCAGTAGGATAAATGATTAAAATGTTTCCATTCTTTTTGTGATTTTGCAGCTTCTTGATAAATTGATATACCTTCACTAAAATTCCCTTTCAACACTTGAAGTCGGGCAAGAAATATGTGAGACAGCGACCCATGCGGATATCTTTCTATAAAGGGCTTAAGTAGTTCATTTTCGGCATAATCAAGATCTACGTCGGTATCGTCAATCAAGTGAATGGTTAGTAAATAATAGGACATTAGGACTAGAGTACATAGAGGACCATGAGTAGTATTTGGCATTTCATGTCCTCGACCCAGTTCTCTTATACCAACATTTCTCTCACCAGTGAAGCCAATAAACTGTAACAGCTTAAGCACTTTGGGGGGTAGCAGAGAAAGAATAAGGTGAAATACTCCTACTCCAAAATGGACACTGCTTTGGAAGTGTTTGTCGGCAATAATGCCTTGCCATGTTCGGTTTTTTACCATGTAGTAAGCAGTTTTGTATGATTGATATGATGACTTTACCTTTAGTCCACTCTTGATAAATCCGACCATATTTTCATCTTGAATAAGGGTTAGCAAAGCTTGAAGAAAGAGGGCTTCAGCATAGCAAATTTCAGCATGGGCTTCAACTTCAGTAAAACTGTTGTAGTCGACTCCTCTTACAATGTTGTTAATGCTCTCAAACATGCCATTCTTTTTACGGTACTGGTTGCAAATCTCTACGGTAACTTTAAGAGAGTCTTGGGCGGCAGCTATAACCTCCGGTTGAAATGTCATTACAGCTTCTAATGTCGAAACTGTACTGTAACCGTGGGCATGATAGAAACTGTTCGAAATGTAAGGTTTTAATCTGTCTTTGGCTTCCCCAAAGTGGTTATTTAGGAATAGGTGGAGTGACACTTTAGCATGTTCTATAGATGATGTAATATTGTCAAGAAAAATTTCGTTACCTTCTTCGGCATCTTGGAAACATTCATCTTCTGAACTGTTTTCATCCATATTTTTTACGGAAAATTATTAGAATGGATGGGTGAGAACTGTGGTTCAGTATAGCTTGATCCAAGTTGAACTTAAGTGCCTATTTCTTGGTCTCAGATGGTTAAAAGTTCCTTCGTTGATTAATCTTAATAAAGTTACATAACATTTTAAAGTGATAAAGTGACACAGAACGATGTTATCAGGTCAAACTTAGGCATGGCCTTATTTTACTACAGTAACTCTCCTCTGAAGTCTGAACATGAGGCAAACTCTGTAACTTCATGAATGCGTGTTGTACGAGTACGAGGATCTGGCAATCGAGACTGGTTGTTGTGGTGTCGTAAGTGCATTCCTCGTATTAGGCGTCATTCACACAGTCGTATCACCCGTATCACGTGCAAAGGTGCAAGTGGCGCAAAATTCAAATTGAAGCACCGCTACGTGAGATATTTGTGGATATATAGACGGGATAAGATGCACGTGACGTGAATTTTGTTTGGGGTTCGAAACTCGGCGATACTGTTCGAAGAAATATGCAAAATAGGATAGATCAGGGCTATGCGAATATTCGAAAACACCGAATATTCGATTCGATTCGAAAGCCGAATATTTATTCATCGAATATTTACCGGTATATTTTTATAATTTTTATCCACAGATTGACAATTTAACCAAGATTTTACACCTGTAATTTTTTTTGTAAAACATGAAAAAATTGTCTACCTCTCTTTGCATATAGGCTAATTATGTTTTTTTTTTAGTTTTTAAAAAAAGTGTAACTTAGTATTTTATAAAGTAAAATTATGATGGAACTGAGTTAATAATATCTTTGGGGTTTGGGGCTTTGGGCCAGCTATTACAATAGATTTACAATATTACGGGGTACGTACATTGGGGCAAATTTGCGTCCATATTCTTACAAGTTAGACATAAATCCATCCATATAAAATCCTAAGGAATTATGTCTGTTTGTTTGTTCGCAAGAATTTTAGAACTTCCCGACAACCTAGAAAGCTGAAATTTGGATATGTCATGGAGAATCCACCCAAATATAAGGGAAACAAGGCAACACAGAGGTGTGGCAAATTTCGCTATGTTAAATAGCCTACTTAAATTAGAACTTAACAACTGAATA
>JAQGBM010000856.1:0-12052 GCA_034698405.1 Symphylella vulgaris | reverse complement strand
ATAACGGAATATTTTTATTTTTTTCAATTCAACTTGAAGGCCGGCTAATGAAAAAATATGATAAAACGGTTATAACGAATTGTTCTAGTATTTTTAGATTTTTTTCTAGTATTTTTAGATTTTTTCGCTTTCACTTCAGACAAAACAGAAATGGTTTATAATAAAATAATGAAGCCATAAAAATAATATGCTAAGACACGTATTTTATTAATACAATAGAAATTAAACAAAACTAATACAGTATTCACTTTACAAAATTCATTTTTTAAAACTGGATATGAAGCATAATATTTTAAATTATTTCGAAAATCATTAACATAAACGCATAAATTATTTAAAAAGCGCAGTCTGGTTTTGGGAAAAGTAAACTGAACTTTTTTTTTCTCGTTCTGCACCTGATGTCTGTTTTGCTAAAAAATTTTATCCTTGCTTTGAATTTTGCGAGATTTAATCGCAAGTGATTTTGAATTTTGTGCTCAATCTCGAGTTTAAAATAAGGATTAAAACAAATGAAAGATTTTAAAAATCGGTTGGTAAATAAATAAACTATACCGTATATTGAACATTTAAAGGGTCGCTCATAGGACAGGTTCCCTCATAGGACCCTGTATAATAGAGTCCCCCTTTAAGTGTTCATAACTTATTTATTTACTATAAGCAATTTTAAAAAATCTTTCTTTCTTAAATGAGAAGTGCACGTCAGATATCAATTATTATCAGATTATATCTATATATCATATACTGTTGGGGTATAGGCTAATTATTGAACCCGAAGGGACCCGAATATAAGTTCCATAATAAAGAATTTATATTGATGATGATAAGCTATTGAGGCGCCGCCCAGTAGAAAAACTACTGTAGGTAGCCTGGATAATGCATGAAAAAATTGATATCTTTGTAACCTTGAACGAAAATGGACAATATACCAAAATGTTCGTCTTGAAAAGATCTATTTGGAAACGTAAAAAATTAGGGTCACAGCATGAAATAAAAAGATTTTCGAATATCTTTCTATTTAATGCGACGACCCCACAATTTTTTAAACATTTTCTAATAGAAATTTTCAAGACGAACATATTTTTGGTGTATCATGTGTCCATTTTCGTTCAAGGGTTACGAGATATCAATTTTTTTACGAGTTATCCTATACCTATACGAGTTACGAGACACGATTGCCGAGCCGCCACATGGCGGTGAGCATGATGGCGAATACCGGTAATGTAGGCTATGGAACTGCCATTATAATTATAGTCATATATATAAGAGTTCAATTATTATATAAAAACAGTGCATAATAACGGCTGAGTTTAATAGGTATACCACACCCTTTCCACTTTTGCATTTTGGGTTGTAAAAAATAAATGTGCTGTCCAATATATCCAAACATCGGAGTGATTCTGCTGTACCAAATCCAAAGTCCCCTTCCCAGAAGCAGAAAACGACAATGAATGGTTATTTTTTTTTTGTCGGCTTGTTGCTTCTATGTTCTATCATAAAAGCAAGAGGGTGTAAATTGTTCGTAACTAAAATCACACCATCAGTTTCTTCTCTAACAATAGATTTGGAAAAGAAGAAGAAAGGAATACTTCTATGTTTCTGACTCTTTTATTATTACCACTTTACCAGTGTCTCCATCCAAATTTTTATTTGACCCTATTTACCGTTTTGTAGAATAATTATAATAGCTGTTCTTGTTTACTTTATAGATAATTATTTACCACTTTACTGCTCCAGATGTTTTACAAGGGATTTTTTTAAGTTTTTTTTTATGGAGTTGGAGGCGGGAGGGGAAGAGGAGATAAGATTCCCCCACACAATCGCCCAACTCCACTCTCGTGTAGTTCCATAAATTAGAAACTTTTTTAGTGGAAATTGGAAAAGCTGGATTTTCTGTTCCAAATAGAGAAAAATTCCATATGTGGAAGACGGAAGTTCGATATATTGTATAGAAAATATTTAACATTAGGGAAATAGCTTTGTGCGGCCTAAAAATTAATGCAATATAGTGTAAGTTACTTAAAAATGCTTACTCATTCTCAAAAATTAATGAGGTCGTATCCTCCTCAATAATTATACCAAAAAGACTATTATTATCATAGGAAAAATATGCACAATTTTCTAACGTTTCTTACAGTCATTCATTGTGATGTTTTGTTTTCATGTGTTTAGTTAAATGTGAACTCTGATTAAATCCTTGTTGACATATTTGACACACGAATGGCTTTTCACCTGTGTGGATTCTCACGTGTGAGGTTAAATTTCCCTTCTGTTTGAATCCTTTTTGACATATTTGACAGACGAATTGCTTCTCACCTCTGTGAATTCTAGAATGGGTTTTGAAATTAGAACTCAGACTAAATCGTTTTTGACAAATTTGGCAAGAAAACGGTTTCTCTTTTGCGTGAATACTTCTCTTGTGATCGATTATGTTACTGCTACAAGTAAATCCTTTTTGACAGATTTCACAAACGTACGGTTTTATTCCAGAATGGGTCCTTGAATGAAGAACAAGTTCCCTATTCGTTTTAAATGCTTTTTGACAAATGTCACATACGAATGATTTCTCTCCTGTGTGAATTCTCATCTTGTGACTTTTTAAGTTTTCTTTCCTCGTAAATGATTTGTGACAAATTTCACAAAGGAATGGTCTCTCCCCTGTGTGAATTCTCGTGTGTGTCTTTAAATCACGGATATTATTAAATGTTTTACGACAAACGTCACATTCAAACCGTCGTCGTCTTTGATAGTTGTTTTGTTTCTCATTTTCTTTCTTTTTCTCAATCTCTGAATCCAAAGACTTTGTTTTATCTTCTTTTTCAGGAACGGCCATTTTTCCTGATTCTGAAAAATAAAAAAGGATTTTATGATGAAATAATTCTTACATTTTTTTAAAATTGTCTAATTCATCACAACAAAGACTTTTTTCTTTGGAGTTTGTTGAAGGAGAAGGTGTTCAAAACACACCCACTGACATTTGTTTGATCCTTCAACAAAGTCCAAAGAAAAAAGTCTGGAGCGGATTCAGGTGACAGCTGGTCAGTAACTTTTTTGCAAGTAAGTTAACTTATTAAAAAAAATGTTTTCAGCCAATCTAAAAAAATATTGGCGGTATGACCTAAAGGACTATCACTGATAGTCCTGTAAAAAAAAAAAATTCTGAAAATCAAGAGTACTTTCGCTTTCAGCTTCGTTGTTTTTGGAATCATTTTGCAACTTTCTTGGACTGGAGAGATCCACGTGTGGCATCGATCAGCATAATTACCTTGGTTGTTTATATTTTGTGATGGACGTTCGTCTTCCTTCTCACTCGTAGAAGAACACCCTCCGTACATCCATGGACGGAAGAAGTGGGTCATACTCTTGGCTTAATTGCTAATAATTGGTGGTTCAGGTATCAGGACGTACTGGTTCTTTCCCGTGCTTAAGATCAGCTAGGCCTATATATTTAACAGTAGAATAAAAAGACAAAATTTTAACATTTTTCAGTTCGTGCACGAGAAAAATATTAGGCACTTTGTGCATGAAGAAAATAATGTAAATCTAAAATGTTAATGTAAATGGAGCCAATATTTTTTTATGATTGGCTAAAAATTGCAAATGAGGCATGTAAAGTAAACAACTCCGTTGGGAGCGGGCTTAAAAAAAACAAAATATGATCATTGAAATGAATAGGCCCTATAATTCAGGTATGCCCTTTTTTATTTTTAACAGATTCCACATGATTAATTACTCCGTAAGTATTATTCCAAAATTTGACTATCCTAGGACCAGCCGACCAGCCGTTCAATGGCAATGAATTTTTTTAAACATCCAATCGTGTTGCTTTTCTCTTTTACGTCACTGAACTCTAAATAAATAGCACGTGTTTTGTATTTATTAACATGCGATAAGAGTTCTTTGACGTCACGGCTCAATTTTAGTCACGTGACTTTGAAGCCGGTTTAAGCGCTGTTTAAATGGTTATATTAGAAGAAAAAAATAAAGCAAATTTAATGGTGTAAAGAGTGAATACATATTTTATATTTTAAACTAAACAACAATGGGTAATTAAAGCTAATTTAAGCTTCACTAATAGAGCCTATTGCGGGCCTGATGTCATTAAAACATCACGTGATCACGCTTGACGTAAAATGACGGGTCGCTACCGTCGCTAATAAACCCCATTATTCCATTTTTTTAAATTGAATAAACATTAAACATATTAAATTTCATCGTCAGTTAGGCTTATTGTAAAATATGATTTCTTCAACATAATTTTTTTTAATTACAGAAACTCTCGTCTCAGAACGCATGGTGTAATACAATTCTTGCGAGACAGAGTCGTGAAACCTAAATTCCACATAGAGAAACCACACCTTAACCCATTGAGCCTTCAGCACCTTCAAAGTGGATTTCTTGTTCTCATCTTTGGATTATCTTTAGCATGTAAGATAATTTTTTTTATAACCTTATATAAGTTACCCGTAACCAATCCTTTTGCCTATTTTCAAAAGGAAAAATATGATATTAATTATTCCTCATGTTAAATTTCAGGTTTCACATTTCTTTGTATGGAATTAAACATTTGGAAGAGTTTGTGCAACCACTGCTGCACATTATGCAGTAAAAAATAGCACCAAATATTGAACAATAAGAAGACTGTTGGAAAACTTTTTGTTTATGAAATCAAGTGTTTTATCCTAAGATATAAAGAATTCGTGATTATTTACCGTAGTATAACATATTTAAATATTAATTAATGTAATTAAAAATATTCAACTAACTGCTACACTGTCCAGGAGTTGAAAATGTAGTGAATATACGTAATAATATTGAAATTAAATAGTATATTGATTGGAGATGAATAATGAGTTAAATGAGTGTTTTTAATAAGTGGTTATATAATTACAATAATAACTAATAAGGTAATCTTTCTTCGCAAGCGCCATAAGTTGTAAAAGCATCCTCTTTATCATATAACAGTGGATTTATTTATAAATCAATTAAATATACTGGTAATTAAAAAATATAGAATACATTTTTTTGACTAGAAGCTTATACAAATTAACACATATGACATACAGACGTTTTTTTTCCGGTAAATTGCAGTCCGTTTTCCTCAGGGTCTGAATACAAAACTGAATATAAATACAGAGGTCTAAAAGGGAGGTACCAAAATATACCTTGGTACCGGCCTCAAGGGCCTCTTCGTATACGTTAATTTCTACATTATTCTTTCTAAAACCAAAAACTATAGCCTACCATTTAGTCCGCATAACCAACATTTCTATGTAGATCACCAAATATATTTAAGGTCTCCCAGGATCCGACTTGTATAATTAGACGAATAACACAGTAACAGACAGCGTATAAAAACAAGAGTTTAATATATTTTTAAATTTTACGCTGTCTGTACTGTATTATTCGTCTATTTTATTTCTATGTATAGGTTTTCGCAAATACTCGTACATCATCATTCAAGGTAGCCTATAAATGTTTTATCCTGTTTCTAAAATACTAAACCATAATAAATTATTTGTGTGAAATAAAGAAAAGTATAGGCTACTTTCTGAACTTAAATTATATGATTTAAATGTAATAATTCTTTCCATAAGATTTGTTGTAATAGATTTAGAATATTTTTAAAAAATCCAAGATCATCACACAGCCATTTAGGGTTGTGCGAATATTAAAATTTTCAGATCGAGTCGAATTCGAATCGAATAGTGCCTGCTGACTTCATTCACTCACTCATAATTATTTTACTTCATGAAAAATTACAATCATGCATAATAAACACCACAAAAATACATAATAATTGCAAAGGGACAGTCAATTTTTTACTTTTAAAAATAATATTTTTGTTTTGCTTAACTTATAGGCCCCAAGTAAAAAAATTACGGAGTATCTTGTACGGTGTGTTAAAATTGTCAATTTGTGGAAGAAATAATTATAAAAAAATATAAATATTCGATGAAATTCAAAAATTCGAAGAATAAAATTATTCAGCTTTTGAATCGAATAGGCCTATTCGCACATACAGCCTTATCCGTAACCTTAGTCTAGAAAACTTATAGGTAGGGTATTAGGATATAGTATTACAATTACCCAGTATATTTCCACTTTTTAGTGGATTTCTTACTGTAAACAGTAAGTTAGCCTATATCAGTCGTCACAAAATCAGGTCATTAATTTTTAAAAAGCTATCAAGAGAACTTATTTTGATCCTACTCGAAAACGTTTCAATAATTGAACTTGAATTACACTGAGTGACAGGTGTATTACTTATGGAGCCTATAATTTTTATTTTCATTTTGTTACCGGCTGCCGTTACTGAGGAATTAATCTATAAAATAAAAAAAAATACATATTAAAGGTTAACTAAATATTTTTTATAACTTTTAATATTATAGTCATTATTATAGGACACATCCTCGCAAGGTAAGTAACTTACCCTACTTTTTGGAAAATATTTTTGAAATTTTAATGTTTAAGAGATCTTTAGCATTCCCTTAATTTTATTTCTGCGGCAAAAACATCTTCTTAAGAGTACGGTCCAGCGTTTCGTTTGTTTATTTTTTTTAACCAATCATTTCCAACGCGTTCTTTCTTGCATCGGCTGTAAAAGTAAAACCAAGCGGGAAAATCAAAATTTTAAGCAAAATTTGGACAAATTACTTTATAGCCAGAAATCGGCTGGACCAATTTTTACCAAAATAGCTCTTGCACCCCAGCACAATGTTACCAAACTATACAACATTCTCGAAAAACGCTTGGTTTGGTAATGGTGTTTCGAACAAAGTGAAATTTCCACCTTGCGGAACAAAATAATTATCTAAAAAACGGATTGGCCGAAAATTTTAAAATTGGTGCCATTCGAAAGCTGAAGGGGTGCACGATCTATTTTCACGGTTCTAGCTTTATTCAGCGAAAAGTTATAGATTTTTAATTGCGGAAATTTTAATTCGCAGCTTACATTATACAAAAACCCCTTAAAATGCATCAAATTTTAAAATATGAGTTAAATTTTACAAAAATTTGAAAAATCTGACATATTATAGAGAAGTATGTTAATTTGACTTAAAATTCGCGAAATTTGACTTGAATTCGGAAAAAAATTTTCGGCCCCGCCCAAAAATATATTTCTACATCCGCCACTGCAGAAGGAAAAAAATTAAGTAGGGGCCTATGCCTTATATAGACCAAAAATTTGATTTGGATTAGCTGATATTGTTCAAGCAAAATAATTATTATTATTCTCATTGGCCTAATACATTATTAAGATACGGTATAATGAAGAAGAAGAAAAACTAAAAATTCTGAGCTATTGAAAAAGAAATAAAATCCATTATAATGAAAAAAAAAATTGACAAAAGTTTTGTTTTTAGATCAACATGAAAATGCTGGTTTTTCCATTAGTCATGATATATTTCTTTTTTAAAAAATGTCCAGTAACTGGTCATCTTCCTGTATCTACTATCCTTCCAGGTAAGAACTATAGATAATATTATAGAAATTGGTTTGAAATTTACCAAATGTTTAAATTAAATTTATGTTTGTTATCCACAGAAAGTTACGAAGAACCACAGGTTAGGATACAACATGGAGCATTTATTCTAAAGACACTGATTAACTTGTCGAAATCGCCCAACACCGTTATTGTGAGTGGATCGAATGGAGGAGGTAATCTAAGTTGACGATTTCAAAATAGTGCCGTAGCTCTCTTAATTCAGTGTGTACTTTCAAAATACACAGTGCGGTGTGTATTTTAAATATCCACTTTTTATGTATTTTGTTATGCGCATGCGTGTTGTTGATCATTACGTCATATTTGCCAACCTCGTCCACCATCATTACCAGCGCTATTTTCTGTATGGTTTCGAGCTTGTTGGATAATTTAAAATGATCGCAGTTTTATTCAAGTTTGTGAGATATATTCAGTATTCACCCACTCCAAGTTTACCCTGGAGTTACTGTAGTGTTAACCCTGGTGGAAAAAACAGTTGGACATTTTATGGAACAATTCAATAATCCAATGGTCGAAGTGTCGAACAATTCGACATTTCAAATGTCCAAATATCCTGAAGGTAGAACAGTTGGACATTTCATGGAACAATTCAATTATCCAATTGTCGAAGTGTCGAACAATTCGACATCTAAACATCTGGACATTTCAATGATCCAAATGTCCAAATGTCGAACATTTCGAGAATGGATACAAAATTGTTTTATTTCAAAATAAAAATATAAATTTGACATCTAAGATTATCCCAACTGACAAGAATAACTAAAGTAATATATTATATTCATAGTTTTTAGAAATTCTAGGCCCTTTGCCATTTTTATTTATTTTTACGAATAATTTCAAAAGCGTTTCCAGGAATATCACAAACCCTTTGAATAACGGCTCTCCAAAAAGGTACTGCACCTTTAACAATAATTTCTTAGAGTGTACACCCTTGGTAGCTTAAGGGAGTACAAAGAACATCTTTAGAAGGGTTTCATATTCTGCACCCTTGTTAGCGGAAAGGTGTAAATTCGACACCTTTGAAATGATTTATGAGTATAGCACCCTTGGTAGCTAAGGGAGTACAAAATAACACCTTTAGAAGGGTTTATTATTCTGCACCCTTGTTAGCTGAAAGGTGTAAATTCGACACCTTTAGAAAGGTGCAATATTCAGTACCTTTGTTGCAGAAAAGGTGACGGAATGACACCTTTACAAAGGTGTAATATTTTGCCCCCCTCCAAAGGTGTCGATATTGATCCTTTAAAGGTGCTGATCCTGTGGCGAGCTATTTGCACCTTTAAAGGTGCAATAATTTCTGAGAGTGTAGCTATTTTTTTTATATATTTATTATTTGAGTAATATTTATATTTTTAATTAAAATAAATTGAATGCAAAATTAGGCTACTATTTTTATCTTTGATCTTCAGTTAGTTCCTATAATATTTTCCCTTAATATTTTAAAGTTGTTAAGCGGTAATTTAGGAGAAAATATTATATATTCAAAGTTTATTACGGTATGTCCCCAACATAATTATTATTATTTAAAAAAAAAAATACATAATTTTAATTTTTAAGTAATTTATATTTTACATACATTATTACACACTCTTAACAAAACCATTATGAAAATATTAACATTATTTACCTTTTTATTATTAGGAAATATTTTTATTTGTATTTGTATAAAATAATGAAAAAAGATTCAGGGAGATTTTTTTTTCAAATCGGTTAAAAAAAAGAACTTTTATGATAAAAAGATACTTTTTAGCCCATAATTTATTAAAAACATTCAAAGGATATTATTAGGCCATAATAATTAATTAATGTTTTTATTTAAATCATATTTAACAACCCTGTTTGCACCCTAATATATGTACAACATTATAGGCTAAAGGCTACCCGAGTAAATACCCGGTTGTTTTTAAGAAGTGAAATAACTAATTTTAAAATCAGCAGAATGATGTTGCAATTAACATTTTATGAGAGTCAATTTCCATTTTCTTTCTTTCTTAAAAGAAAATGCAAGAAACTTATTTTAATATTTTTCTTGGTTCAAATCAAGGATTATCAGCATCTTTGTAACTTTTTTTGTATGTGTTGATGCTATGGATTGATGGTAATGATGCCGGCTTTTATACCTACACATTAAACCATATGGTATTTTTTTTTCTAATAAAATGTCATTATTTAATAATATGTTGTTAACGATGTTTTTATAAGCAGAAATTGAGGCCTGTAAATAATTACGTGATACAAATTTACCTTTTATTTTATTAAAATTTATTTTGAATGAGTTTTTATGTGAGAGTTTAAGTTACCTGATGAAGTAAATCCTTTGTTGCAAATTTGACATTTATAAGGACGTTGTCCTGTATGAATTCTCATGTGGTCAGTTAAATGTTCATTCCTAGTGAATCCTTTATTACAGACTTGACAAATATGTGGCTTCTCTCCACTATGAATTCTGGAGTGATTTACTAAATTTGAACTATCCTTAAATCTTTTCTGACATATTTGACAGACAAATGGTTTTTCGTCGCTGTGAATTCTCTTGTGTTTTGTTAAATCTGAAGATATTGTAAATCCTTTTTGAAAAATTTCACATTTATAAGGACGTTGACCTGAATGAATTCTAAAATGATTATCCAGAATACGTTTCTGATTAAATCCCTTGAGACATATTTGACAGACGAAAGGCCTCTCATCTGTGTGAATTGTCATGTGTTTGTTCAAATTACATTTATGGGTAAATGTTTTATGACAGAATTTACAAGAATAAAGTTTTTCTCCTGTGTGACATTTTATGTGAGAATTTAAATTTCCACTATCTGTAAATCTTTTATGACAGAATTTACAGGAAAAAGGTCTTTCTCCACTGTGAATTCTACTGTGACTGTCCAAATTGCCTTTCTGAGTAAATTCCTTGTGACAAATCTCACAAGAAAATGGTTTCTCACCAGTATGAATTCGAATGTGAGCTGTTAAATTATTGATGTAAGTAAATTTCTTATGACATACGTCACATTCAAACAATCTCTGATTCTTCTCGTTTCTCTTTTCGCCACTTTTCGAATGGTCCAAATTAGACACTATTTGATGATCTGTTCCTTGATCCATTCGGAACGAAAATCCTGAAACAAAAATGTATTTATGGTTTTTAAGTGAACTAACTTACTTTATCTCTTTTATTCCTCAACAGCAAATACATCGTTCACGTTCAGGGTTCAGAACCTTTATTTATTTCGGTACCGGTTCCGGTACTTCCAATAAATATAATTTCGGTTCCGGTTCCGATTTTTAAAAAATTTCGGTTCCGGTTCTTCGTTCGTACTGAATTTAAGAGCAATTTTTGAAAAATGAAAATAAAAAATCAAAATATGCATGATTTGTTAATATAATTAATAAAAAGAATTGAACATGAAAAAAACAACATATTATTTTAGTCATTTATACCGTATTTATTATTAGTTATTATTACGGAAAATAATTTCGGTTCTGAGGGTTCCCAAAAATTTCGGTTCCGGTTCCGGTTTTAAAAAAATAACGGTTTTTTGGGGTTCCGGTTCCGAACCCTATTCACGTTACGTTGTTGATTCTAATCTTTTCCTAAAATAGTTGGCCTACAGGGAAAATGATTATTATGTTTTTTTTTTATTATTAGCCTATTATTATTATTATAAACAATACATAGGCCTATATTCAGCCTATATTTTAATTTTAATTTGATAACTTAATTGAGTAAAGGGGAATTTTAGGTAAATTTGCTATGAGTTCGAAAGTTCCAACTATTTTGCATACGTAAGTCGAATCCACCGAGGCTCTCTTCTCTTGGGAAAAAATAATATTATTCCGTATATTTCTGCAGTACTTCAAAACTTCCAACGTAAACCTGAATTTAATTATAGGCCTAATTATTAGTTTTGTTTCTAAATTTGTAATGTTGGAACTTTTCGAATTCCAACTTCAAAGTTGGAACTGTTAATTGGAGGTTCGGACTTAAGTTCGAACATTTTTAGCAGCACTAATTTTATTTTAGGCATATTGGACCCGAATCTGAAACAAGGCCGAGGGAGAGGGGCCGAGGGGCCTATAAAGTCGGCAACATACGGACTACCGGAGGTATAAAAAAAATACTATATACACGATATTTTTGAGTCAGAATCCGCCATTACATATAGGCCAACTGGAAAAAAAAAAACTCTTACGGTATGACGGTATGTGATATTTTAAAATAATTGTATCTTTGTAACCCTTGATGTGTTCAAAACCTGATTTGGTCGGACCGGACGATGAACGAATATGGACATGTGATACATAGAAATGGAGTACAGCATGAAATCAAAAGATAACTTATTTCATAAAAATTGACTTTTGATTGAGTTTTTATGAACAAATACAATTATTTTAAGTTTTTTTTTCCCCGTATGTAATGGCGGATTCTGGCGAAAATCGTGCGGAACACGGGTAAAAAAATATCGTGTACATACTGAATGTGCTGTGTTGCCTGTGTATGTGCTACACCGTATTAATTAAATGTAAACTATAACCACACTAAAAAGAGGG
>JAQGBM010000855.1:0-12058 GCA_034698405.1 Symphylella vulgaris | reverse complement strand
TTCCCAAAAAAAGTTCAGATTTTTAACGAACTCCCTTATAGGTTAGGCCGAGGACTTTTGGATCACCCCTCGTATAGGAAGTAAGAATTGAAACAACACAACCGCAGTAAAACATTAATCTATCTGTTTATATACATTTTGTGAATATTATATCAAAATCATCATATGTATTCAATATATTATGAGCCAGTTATAGTAGGATATTATTATATAAAAAAATAATGTAGTAAAAAATAAACCAAATTAAAATTGGTAAAATATTTTTATCTGGTGCAACTTCGGTAAAATCAATCTTTGATCTTCTTAAATCAAATAATCTGGCGAAAAAAAATTTAAGAAAAAAAGTGGTTTGTGAAAAAAGTTTTAATAAGTTTATAACTTAAGTGAGTCGAAAAATAATAAGCTTGCTTAATTATGTTTAATTTTTTTTAGTAGCTTATATTCAATAATTTTTGTTTTTGTAATTTTTTAATTCGTTGCAGTGACAATGAATGAACAAAGTTTAAACTTTCTTTATTTCACTTATACCACATTTTTTAAATTTAACTTTACTAATGGTATTTACTAGTTAAAATAATAACTTGACAGTCTGTCATAACGTCTGCCATAAAATGTACCTATTTATGTTTGAGAACGTTAAAGGTTCTTACATTATTAACTTAGGTCAAAATTTAGGTATAATAAGGTCTATTTTTCAAAAATTTTGCAAAGTAAAAAAAAAAAAAATTCTATTCTTAATAAAAAAATGTCTTCTGTAGGCCTACAGTATATTTATAAACTTTAAGAAGTAACTGAAGGTTTATAAAATAATGAAGAAAAAGTCCTTTTATTTTTAACATTTTATTATTAATTTAATCAGACTTTTATCAGTTTTAAGAGTCAGTAGTAAGTATATCCTGGTTATATACATGTGTGCACGCTATGAGATAACAAGTTAGTCTATACAGTATGTAATGCATTAAGGCCCTGGTGCACTAACTCCATCCAGGGTTAACTTGAACAAAATCGAACGAAATAAATTGATATCTTCGTAACCCCTGAACGAAAATGGACATAATTTTCGTATTGGATAGATCTATTCAAAAACTTAAAAAATTATGGGGTGGTCGCATTAAATTAAAAGATATTCGAGATACAAGAACGAAATTTCAGTATATTTTGAAATATCTTTATATTTAATGCGATGACCCCATAATTTGTTTCTTACATTATCGAATAGATCTTTTCGAAAATTTTGATGAATCATAATTATGTCCATTTTCGTTGAGGGGTTACGAAGATATCAATTTATTTTGTTCGGTTATACTGTATTCAAGTTAACCCTGGAGTTAAGGGTTAACCTCCCCTAACCGGGGCCTAAGTAATGCATGTACAGTATGTGATTGTAGTTCCATAATAATTAAAAATATTCAAAAATCAAACCAGCAAGTGGGATGTGAAATAGACTTTGATTAAAATCTTCTTAATTAAAATATATTGTTTAATTATTTTTGCTTTTTAAATAAATATGTAAAACAGTCTTAAATTTTAATGAAAAAGAAAATTCGGAATTTGTTTTTTTTACAATTTTGTTTTTGTTATTATAAAAATGGTAAAAAAAAATACGATGATCATCAGGAATAATTATTTTTCCATTTTTAATATTCCTGTATTTTTCAACAGTATTAATTTTTCATTCATAATTATTTTGTAAAAACCCCCAAAATAATTTTGTTTTAAATAAATAATTCTGTGTTAATAAAATCTCATTTTCCTATTAAAATAGATCATCTCTTTAAATCTCCTTTTCAGCATAAAATAATACGGAGTTATTCTTTTATATTTCCGGTTCAATAAAAAGTAAAAATCGCTGGATAATATTTGTAATTATATTGCATTTTAATAGCACGTGTTGGCGAATTTATATTTGAAAATCAAAAATTATTAATTATCCCGCGATTTTTAATTTTTCTTGACAATCGGACTTTCTCTACGTTTCACAATCACTTTCCATGTATTCGAAAATTAAGCAAACTCGGATTAGCGTTTTTCTGAAAAAATGTATACCATGTTCGTAACCCTTGAACGAAAATGGACATAATTATGATACCCCACAATTTTCGTCTTGAATAGATCTTTTCGAAAATGTAAAAAAAAATTATGGGGTTGTCGCATTAAATTTAAAGTTATTCGAGATGAAAGCATCAATCGAACTCGATATTTTGAAAAATCTTTAAATTTAATGCGACGACCCCATAATTTATTTAAGTTATCGAATAGATCTATCCTAGGACCCATTAGCCACGCAAATATTATATTATGACTGTCCAAGATCTATCAAAGACGAAAATTTTGGTGTATCATTAATCATTATGTCCATTTTCGTTCAAGGTTTACGAAGATACCAATTTTGTAATAAAAAAAAAACATAAAAATTAATAAGAATCTTGTTATTAAATAAAATAATTCTGTAGAAATCTCTTTCTTGCGATAAGTATTATTTACAGAAGTCATTCCATTATCTGATGATCATCAATGATCATTGTCTCCTTTAATATTAGGCCTATACAATAATAATTGTATAGGCCTACCTGTATATAGCTTACCTGTTCCAGCGGATCAGCCTGGCTATTCAGAGGGGAAATGCGGCCAGTGTCTTGGCGACCATCCCCCCGACGGCGAGGTTGGCGGAGATAAGTTACCTGAATGGCATGCTTGGGGAGGGTTAGTTATATGTGTGTGTCCTGTTTGTTTAGTGGTGTGAATGGCTGTAAGATTTTGTGTATTTTAAATTTTAATTATTTTATTGTATAAAGTGGAAATGACAAAATAAATTAATAACTTAATTAAAAAAAAAAAAAAATAATAATTGATCAAAATTTATTATCAATATTTTTTTCTTAAAGAGTTCGTAGCGCCCCACGCAATTAAAAAATGAATTACCGTATGTTCTTTCTTTAGTAGGACGCTCTCTCTCTTCATTCTTTGTTTCTTTCTCTTTCTTCAACCTTGTTTGGCATCCGGCGTGTCCTTTGAAAAGAAAAGCTATTTCTAAAAGTTCTAAATTATATTTTATATGAAAATAGCTTAAAATAATGTTTGTTTTGTATAAAGAGAGCCTGAAATAAAGGTAAGAATAAGTTTAAAATAGTTAAATAATCGTCGCGAAGATAAAATGTTTTTCTCGTTAGGCCTAATGCATCTTTCTATAATATCTAGGCCGTATCAACTCCCGAATTTCTTCGGTGATCGACCTGTATAATTTTTAAAACGTAAATCTCACCAGAATGACGGTTAAATCATGGTTAAATACTGTATCTTACAAAAAATTGATTAATTTTCTTGATACTCTGATTTTTAAAGTTTTTATTATTAGGGCATGTCGCCGCTAGTGGCGCAGTGATGCAATTTAGAGGGATATTGTTTCCAGTATCGCGGGGAATCGAGAGTGAACGCGCCCAGCTGCTATCCGCAGTTTTATACAGACAGGAAGTAAATCCCCCTCACAATGACAGACACGTGCACGGCATGACATTCCCTCCCATTTTAATCCACGATTCAACGTCTTTAATATAAATGGAAGAATAAAAATCCGGGGGAAGAAGTTTTTAATCATAAAGAGGTTCGAGAATGTCTAAACTTGGTTCTAAGTTATTTTTTACAACAGAGTGAAAATTAAAGGAATGGAAAATACGTAAAAACATTTTAATTTCTTCATGGCCCTTGTTGTCGAACATGGACATTCATGTCTCTCCATTTCTCTGTTTTTTTTTTGTTTTTTTTTTTTTCAAATAAAATACTTGAGAAATAGTAGCGCGGAAATATGAAAATTGTCCGATGGTAATTTTTGAACCCGTGTGAAACTCAGGAATAAGAAAATATTTACTTTATAGTCTATTGCGGAATACCCCATCAACGAAATGTGGGTCATTTTCTGTACGTTACTACACTTTTTACAAGCTATAATATATGGAATTTAATAAAAACTATACCGTCGGAAAGCTCAGTTATTCTTGTAGGGATCGGTAAATGTCATATTTTCTTAAAATGTATTTCAATATTTTTAAAGTAAAAGTTGAATGCATGCGCCTTTATTTTTTGAGTTTTTTGACAAAAAAATGTAGCTTGGTGTTTTTTTAAATGTATTTAAAAATAGTAAAATACATGTTTTAAGAAAATATGACATTTACCGATCCCTACAAGAATAACTGAGCTTTCCTACGGTCGGTATATTTTTTTATTAAATTCCATAGCTTTTCAAAGTGTGGATACGCACAGAAAATGACCCAAATTTCGTTGTGGGTATTCCGCGTGGAGTTAAGTGGGGTAGGTTTTTTTTTAACTCCGACAGAAATGTTTTAAGTTTTAAAATTAATGTTACTAACTCGTGAGTTATTTAATTTCATTACAGTATCAATTACATACGAAGAACGATGGAGGAAAGTAGTTCGTCTGTAGTTCGTGAAGATGATGCCAATTCAGTTAATTATTCCTGTCCTAATTGCTCCAAGGAATTTAGATCTGAGAAACTGTTGAATCAACATCAAACTAAGGTTCACGCAGAGATTTACCAGTGCTCTGAATGCAACCAAACCTTTGACAGTAAAAGACCATTTCTGAAGCATCTGATAATTCACGCTCATGTTTGTCAGACTTGTGAGAAAAAATGTGCATCATCTTCTGAATTAAAACAACACATTTTGAGTCACACAGGTGAAAAGCCACATGAATGTGCAATTTGCCAAAAGCGTTATGGTCATAAATCAACCTTACTCTCACATGCATTGATTCACAAAGAAATAAAACCATTTAAATGCAACCAATGTGGAAAAGAATTTCGTCATTCAGGAAATCTAACGGCACACATTCGTAGACATCACAATGGTGAGATGCCTTTCGAATGTCAAATATGTCATAACCGTTTTGTTACAAGTGCTAATTTAACCGAACATGACAGAATTCACAATGGAAAGAGACCATTTCAATGCAACGTATGTGGAAAGTCATTTTCTCATTCAGGACATTTAGCATCACACATTTTGATCCATAGTGGTGAGAGACCATTTTCATGCACATTTTGTCCTAAGAGTTTTACCCAAAATTCAAATTTACTTCGGCACATGAGAATTCATACTGGATCGAAGCCATATGAATGCAAGGAATGTGGCAAGAAATTTATAGCATCGAATGGGTTACAAGATCACATTCGGATCCACAGTGGTTTAAAACCATTCGAGTGTCAAATATGTCACAAGAGTTTTACGAAAAGTGGACATTTAAACGACCATGTTAAAATTCACACTGGTGAGAAACTGTTCAAATGCCAAGAATGTGAAAAGAAATTTACCAGATCAGGAGATTTAGCAAAACACATTCGGATTGTTCACGCTGGTTTAAAGCCATTTTCGTGTCAATTTTGCAACAAATGTTTTTCTTCCAGTTCAGATTTAAAAATCCATGTTAATCGTCACACTGGTTTAAAACCATTTAAATGCGAAACATGTGATAAATCATTTGTTTCTTCTGGAGAATTAACAGATCACGTTCAAAGACATCATTCCCATGAGAAGCCATTTTCATGTCAGTTTTGCAGTAAATGCTTTAATTCGAGTTCAGAATTACTTGTTCACTTCAGAATTCACACGGGTTCGAAGCCATTTAAATGTGAAACATGTGGAAAAGCATTTACACAGTCGAGTAACTTGACAAGTCACATTCGAACACATTCTGGCTTAAAAGATTATGAATGTGAATTCTGTAAGAAACGCTTTAGTCAAAGTGGACATTTACGTCGTCACCTTAAATCTCAACACGAAGACACTAATTCGTCGTTTGAAAATTGTTGCGATATTTGCGACCAAAGATTTAAAACGGAAAAACAACTGGAAAATCACGTCAGAGAAACTCATCATGACGACAATGAGAAAAACGAAGAATTTCCGACGAAAGAAGTTACTGCAGTTGGAAATATGATGAATCCTGTAGTTGTTTTGGAGAGAATTAATGACCTCTCCGATTTCTCCATTTAAAATGGAAGATTTTCTTTTATTATTTTGTCTGACACAAAATATAACATTTTGAAGCAATTTCATGATATGCGCCAGTTACGAAGTAAGAATTAAAACTACCAACTTCAGTTATAAAACACTCATCTTTCTGTTTTACATCTACTCGTATATAGTGAATATAAATATTTATCATAATTATTATAAAACAGATTTAGTAAAAAAATCCTTATTAAAACTGGAATTATTTTAATCTGTTACAGCTTGAGTAAAAATCAGTGATTTGATCTTTGTGTTAAAATAATATTAATCTCCTTTCCTACTCTGGCAAAATAAAAAGATAACAATGATCAAAAGTGGTTTGTGAAAACTTTTATCATTTTCATTATAACTCAATTGAGTCATAATGTGCTTGTTTAATATGTTTAATTTTGTGTTTTTGTTAATGACTGTGTTTCCAGTGGCAATGAATGAGCAAAGTGTTCTTTCTAGTTAATTTTACTTATCCTTTTTTATATACTGTTCCAATATAGGTTCAATAGATAAAATAATATTATTGCCATGTTAGTTTACTGTCTGTTATCCCTCTCAGGTCTGCCAAAAAAAAATTAACATTTATTTTAGTCTTGCGAACGTCATATTAGCTAAGTGATTTTTCAAAATTTAGGCAGCCTGGTCCTATCTGGCCCTATTATGCAAAAGTTTTGTATTAAAAAAATAACCATTTTAAAAAATTATTTTATTCCTAATAAAAAAATATAAAGGAAATAAGTTTTTGAAACTTATATAATTGGGGAAAATGCCCTTTTATTTTTAACCAGGAGTTAATCAGTTTTAACTTACGAGTTGTAAGTACGTAAATACTCTTGGTAATAAGTTATGTGTTTGACTGCTGATTTGAAACGGTGTAAGTTGTGCTTGTGCGTCTATTAAATGATTGCATTAGGCTAACATAATTATATTTTTTAAAAAGCCGACAATAATAAGTAGTTGGACAAAAATAATAGCCTTTGATTAAAATCATTAATATTAAAAACAATGTTTAAAAGTTGCTAATGAGTAAAAATGTTGAAAGTTTTTTTAAAATGAAAAACAAAATTTTGAAAATGATTTTTTTCCAATTATGCAAAAGAGTAAAAAATACTGGTAGACCTAAATTATAGAATCAGTCAATCAGGTATATGAATAATAAACCGTCACCCCCATTTTATTTTTCGAAAGAGATAAAACCATGCTGATACAGGAAGATCTTGTAGAATATTAAAATCAGAAAATACACAAAAAGAATTTTCAATTGAAAATTCTTTTTATGTATTTTGTGATTAGTATTCTGTGATCAGTGATTAAAATAGGCTACGCACCTTTAATTTTTCTCAACTGTGATTAAAATTACTCGTAACGTACTTCTCCGTTAAAATTGTATTTCCTTCATACATACAATAGCCTAATATTATTGAGTACAATCATGAATATTATTACACTCATGAATTCATTACTCCGGAATACGAAATAGACTCCTGTACTATCAATGCCTGGACATTCAATGATCTTTTTCCTGAGAGAGCGCTACTATTCAATGGTGTGGGGCCATTCCAAACTTTCTATGCATTCTACGATGGAAAGAATATTAGAAATGGACATAAAGATAGTTAATTGGATGCTAAAAAGATGTTAATTGGACCCATGAATGCATAGGAAGTTTGGAACAACCCAATCTACAATAAAACTGAACAGTAGCGCCCTCTCAGTAAATTATTAAAAGTTCACCGAATGCCCACGCATTAATAACTTCAGATACAGGTGACACGTCTGGTACAATAATAATTTTAGATAAATTAATTCGCTAGTAGTTCGTACACGCTTTTTATAACCAGAGCAGGGAAAGATCTATCTCTGCCTAAGTAATGCAAGTATTTGTAGTTCCATAATATTTAAAAATATTCAAAAATAAATTAATAAAACCAACAAGTGTGAGGTTAAATAGACTTTGATTAAAATCTTCTGAATTAAAATATTGTTTAATTATTGCTTTTAAATAAGCATGTAAAACAGTCTTAGATTTTAATGAAAAAGAAAATTCTGAAATTTTATTAAACAATTTTGTTTTTGATAAAAATGTAAGAAAAAATACGAATTGATAATCAGGAATAATATTATTTTTCCCATTTTATATATTTCTGTATTTTTCAACAGTTAAGTATAAATTTGTCATTCATAATTATTTTGTAAAGCCCTCCAAAACAATTTTTGTTTTAAATAAATAATTCTGTGTTAATAAAATCTCATTTTCCTATTAAAATAGATCATTTCTTTATTTCCTAGCTTTTCAGCATAAAATAACGGAGTCATTCTTTTATATTTCCGGTTCAGTAAAAAGTAAATATCGCTGGATAATATTTGTAATTTTATTGCATTTTATTAGCACGTATTGGCGAAATATTATTTGAAAATCAAAAATAATTAATTATCCCGCGATTTTTAATTTTTTCTTGACAATCGGACTTTCTCTACGTTTCCAATCACTTTCCCATGTATTCGAATTATTTAAGCAAAACTCGGATTAGCGTTTTTGCGAAAGAAAAAATTGATATCTTCGTAACCCTTGAACGAAAATGGACATAATACGGTATACACCACAATATTCGTCTTGGATAGATCTATTCGAAAATGTAAAAAAAAATTATGGGGTTGTCGCATTAAATTTAAAGTTATTCGAGATGAAAGCATCAATCGAACGCGAAATTTCAGTCATTTTGAAAAAACTTTAAATTTAATGCGACGACCCCATAATTTTTTTACGTTTTCGAATAGATCTATCCTGTAGGACCCATTAGCCACGCAACTCTTTATGTCCAAGATCTATCGAAGCCGAAAATGTTGGTGTATCATTAAATTTAATCATTATGTCCATTTTCGTTCAAGGGTTACGAAGATACCAATTTTTTATTCGTAAAAATGCTAATTCGATTTTGCTTTTAATTCGAATTAGCGCGTATTACATGGAAACAGCTGTGAAAATACGAAAAACTCGCTATAGGTCGTTGCGGCGATACAAAACTTAAAATAAAATCAACTCTCGTTGACTTAAGTTCTAAGAATGAGTTAAAACCAATAATATAGTAGGTCAACTTTGTTGTGACTGATAGTGTTGAGCCAAGGCCCTCAGAACTACACGCTTTTTTTTTGCGGGAGGAAGGGTTATCTGTAAAATTACTACTTTCAAATAGCAAATTGAACAAAATTATACTAATCAGAGTACTATCCGCCTCCAGCAAGAAATAAGCAAGTCTGTTTGTTGATTTTATTTTTTAACGTCGCGGTAAGGCGACAACGAAGGTCATAACCCGACGACGAAGTCTCTCTGGGAGTCGGGGACAGGAATTACAGACCAGTATCATGAGAGTTCTTTAATGTGCAGAGTGCATAGGGGATCTATACGTCAAGGCCTCGGTTTAAACCCTCATTAGAAGCCGCCACTTCAAGAATTTCACTCATCCTAAAATTATTACCAGCCCCAGCCGGGGTTTGAACCTTTCGGATTCAGAGGCAAGCGCGCTAACCACTGGGGCAGGAAAATTATAGCAAGTCAACCAATTTGACTTGGATTCATTCTCAAATTACGTCAGTGAAGAATTTTTTTTTTTTTCGTGTTCATTTAAAAAATAAATAAATAAAAGGTCTGATTTTTAGATGTAAATACTGTATAAAATAATAATAATACAGTACTGTAATTTTCTAAGGACCGGGAGATAGGTAAACCCTAACTGGAGGATTAACCTGAGGTTAGCCGAACGAAATAAAAATAATTGATATCTTCGCAACCCCTAAACGAAAATGAACATAATTATGATACATCAAATTGTTCGTCTTGAAAAGATCTATTCGAAAATGTAAAAAAAATTGGGGTGGATGATCGTCGCATTAAATATAAAGATATGTTTAGCAAAATATACTGAAATTTCGCTCTTATTATATAATTATCTCGAATAGGGGACCTATCTTCTGATTTAATGCGACGACCCCATGTTTTTACATTTTCGAATAGATCTTTTCAAGACGGAAATTTTTGTTTATCATTATGTTCATTTTCGTTCAGGGGTTACGAAGATATCAATTTATTTCGTTCGGTTATATTTTTAATAAAAGTTTCTCAAATTAGTCTGTTATTCAAATTATATTTATAAATCTGTCCAATCACGATTCAGCCCTCGCGCGCAGATATAATTACGACGAACTTCCGGCGAAAAGTTTATTTTCTCTACGGCTACGCTCTTTTTTCTTGATTTTCTTTGGTTGGTGACAGTCGATCGTGTTTTTAAAATCCAGATATTTTCTACAAAATAAGTCAAATTAGTGCATTTACGTATCACTGAAGAAGTAAAAGGTCAAACGGGGAAGCAATAATTAACCACTTGTTTTTATATAATTTTATGGAAAAATAAGACTATAGATGAAAATAAACTTCTGCTGGACCAAAAAACTTGCGAGAAAAAAAAACTTCCAGAAAGAAATTAAAAATTTTGCTTCATGGGTAAGTAAATCTCTTTTATTTTTTAAGCATACAGTATAATTTGTTTAAAAATTTTAATACTATTATCAGTATGCAATACGGTATACTGTGTAATAACTTACACCCGATTCAGTGATCAGTGTAATCAATGATTTGCTGAAATTAAAAAGCAGGTTCGCGACTTCGCGCTTTAACTTATTATAATTGCGTTTGGATAATCGAAACAGGACTTAACGTGCCACCAAGAGCTTTGATTTTTACTTAAGTTGACCCAAAATGTAGTAAATGGCATATTTACTAATCCCTAGAGTAAGTAAATTAGGGGCCCTTGGTGGGATGCGTGTTAGTCGTAATATTATATTAAGGGCCGGGAGCTTTAGGAGGTCAACCGACTCAACCCTATACCTGCAGGGTTAATTAACTTGAGGTATAGCCGAACGAAATAAATTGATATATCTTCGTAACCATTGACGAAAATGGACATTATTATGATACTTCAAAATTTCCGTTTTAATAATGCGACGACCCCTTAATTTTTTTACGTTTTCGAATGGTATCAAAGACGAAAATGTTGGTGTATCATAATTATGTCCATTTTCGTTCAAGAGAATTTCGAAGATACCAATTTTTTTCCATCGCAAAAATGCTAATCCGTGTTTGCTTATAACTTAATTCAATTTGGCGCGCACATGGAAACGTAGTGATGTTTCCTAAGTTGTTTCGTATTATACATGGTGAGCCATTTAAAAGTAGCCCGCGAATTTTTACTGCTAAAGACATGTGATTTAATTACAATAAATCATGAAAAAAATTGGTCCAATAATTCTTTTGGCACTTACTGCACACCAAACACCTATTTTTTTTTTGTCGTGAAGGGGTCATACTGGTTTTTCAGCTGTCTTAACTTAAAAAATGTACAAGTTAAAGAAATTTTTATCCGGTATAGTTAATGGGTGGAAATCAGAATCACAATACTGAAAAATTTTGTGATTCTGATTTCCACTAAATAACTCGTTTAAAGAAGAAAAATAAGACTAACTCGACATTAATAATGAGAATAATGAATAAGCCAATTACGTGGAAATGTTCACTCACTTTCGTGAAAAAAAAAAACAAAGTTCTTTTCCTATACAGTTTTGGGTAGACTCCTACAAAGAGCGGCTCTATGGATAAAAAAAAGAGAGAAATTTGGCCATTTAAGCTTTAAAAGTTTAAAATGTTAAAATTAATTTTCTGCCATTGCACATAAAGTTATGCTATAGCATAATTATGTTAACATATGTAATGTTGTTAACATTTTTAAGCTTAAATGGCCAAATTTCCCCTTTTTTTATCCATAGAGCCGCTCTTTGTAGGAGTCTACCCAGTTTTGTGGTTCTGGATTCCACCCTTAGAAACTTAGACGTAACTTAATTTTTTAAGTTAATGGGTAAATAATGAGGACCTAAATAGATTTCCGGGTCGGGTGCTTGGGAGGAGGTTAACCTTAACTGGAGGGTTAACCTGATTACCTACCGAACGAAATAAATTGATATCTTCGTAACCCCTGAACGAAAATGGACGT
>JAQGBM010000854.1:0-12061 GCA_034698405.1 Symphylella vulgaris | reverse complement strand
AGAGAAAATTCTCCATACCGGAAATAGATGACTGTACAAAAGCACACCATATTTTTAGACATTTCTCATCTGACATCGGTCTATGGATAAAATTCCAGACGCGTCATTTTATGTCACGCGCGATCATGTGAAGTTGTTAACCGCATGTTAATGGAGTTTATTCCAACACGCCCCTTCGTACACCGGATGTTGTTAAATTTGTATTACGCGATCACGTGATCGTGTGTGACGCAAAATGACGCGTCTGGAATTTTATCCATTGATACAAATTTAACAACATCAGGTGACGAGGAGGCGTGGCCTAATTTCGTCCATAATATCTGACGTTAATCGAACCCTATAAAAATGTATAGTAACTTAGACTTATTAGGCTATACTAGAACTTCGATATCAGGATAACGAAATCTGGATAAGGAAATCTGCTTGAAATCGCGCGTAGTGTAGTGTAGTCGCGCGTTATCCCGATATCGGGAATACGGTATATAAGTATAACTTACTTGGATATCCGGATATCGGACATTGGAATAACGCGCGGCTACACTATGATTTCTACATCAGGATAACGAAATCTGCTCGAAATCCTCGTGTAGCCGCGCGGTATCCTGATATCCGATATCCTGGTATCCAAGTATATTTCCCGATATCTTGATAACGCGCGTCTACCACGAGAATTTCAAGCAGATTTCGTTATCTGGATATCGTTATCCTGATATCGAAGTTCTAGTGTAGACTAAGCTTAGGTCGTCACGAGGATTTCGAGCAGATTTCCTTATCCGGATCTCGTTATCCTGATATCGAAAGCCTAGTGTAGCCTATAGGTCTTAGATGGGGTATATAGCCTGCTGCAGATTCGATTATAAGTTACTTTACAATAAACAGAAGGCAGAATGTACCGTAATTATGCAATACCGTATCTATCGGTGGTTATTGATACAATAATAAGGTCCTGGGTTCGATTCCATTCCTATATATTTTCCAACTTAATTCGCTTGTCGTTTAAATTCGAAATATATACAGTAGGATAATCGGATAATATGTTTCCTTTTATCATCGGGCTATTTCTGCTACCGACACGTCCAGGGGATGAGGTTATTTAACGACGGAGAACAAGGGGATCTACACGAGACAGCTCCATATTAACTCAAATCCCAAACAGCCATACAATTTTTTCTCACCTGGATTCGATAATACCTTGGATTATATACATTGATGGAGCTTGTTGGCAAGTGTGTTATTAAATTATAATTTACAGTATAACGTCGGCATCTGAATTTCTGTGGGTTTACGAAGTGCGGATAAACACCACATGAGCACGGGTATGTATGACGCAATGAGCAATATTTACCCTAACATATAAGGAAAAATTCTCGTTATAACCTATAACAGCCCGGGTTTACCTATAGATAGGCCTACCTGAGATCCTGAGTCCGGACCTCAGGTATAGGCTAACAGGTTCTAACCCATATTCACTACACTACAGTATAATTGACTTAAGGTGCATGCATAACATATTACAAGAAAAACGTACAGTCAGTAGGCTATACAACTTACAGCAAAAGAGTAAGTGTACATAATATAGGCTATATACGGTACGGGTGACGGGTATATGTATATATGTTATACCCAGGTTATACTTATACAACTTTGCAGTTCTACTCTTATACAACTAAGTTATATACGAAAATATTGGACATTTGGACATCTAGACATGATAGTCGGTAGCCTGTCATAGTTTCATTTTACAGAAGAATACCATACGTACCATAGCCTATACTCTACATTTTTTGTACCTCGTATATAAGTTAGCCTATACCAGCTTCTTCGTACTCCGTACTTGATATTATATATCTTTGTACTTACCGTATAGCCGAGTATATAGGAATGTACTCATATGTGTAATGCCCGGCTGAAAAATATCCATAAAGATGTACGCTACACTGAACCCGAATATATATCTGTAATGCGAAAATCAAACATTAGATACGATATGTACTTTTTTGAAGATACCGTACGTATAAGAGAGATAGCTAGACTCTAGACGCTTTCCGATCACATTTTAACACGGCAATTTCAAATATACCAAGACCTAAAATTGAGTTCAATATTATTTTTCATATGCGGGACTGCATGGGGAGAAATGCCGGTTTTTTATTAGCTATTGGATTCGGGAAAAGACACTTCTACTGGCGCATAAAAAAATGTCTTTGGAATTTTTTGTCTTCAAATACTACGAGTAAGTTACTCACGAGGCTACGGCCAACTTCTGGACTTCAAAAATAGGCTATTGTGTCTGTGTTTAAAGGGTATGCGCTTGTCTTGTCCAGCGCCAGCTATGTGGATTAGCAGGTTGGGCGATTACCTCTGAAGTCTGAACCCAACGTTGTGTACGTGCCTCCCAGCCCTGCTGAGGTTGGTAAGCATTTTTGGGTGAGTGAAATATTTTAAGTATCGGCTCTTAATTTCGGATGAGAGTTTAAATCGAGGTCCCTCATTGTACTCGTAGATCCCCTTGCTCTCTTCACAGGGTGACGTCACACATTATGCGAGTCAAATACGGTATAGCCTACTGTATTTCAAGCTCCCGTCGACGTCGTAGGGTTATGACCTTCGTTAATCGTTATTTATGGCACACAGCGACGTTTAAAATTCATCAAACAAACTGCAGAGATTGCGAGCTTGTCTCTGATGAATCCAACTTTTACAGTTCAAAGCTCGGTTGAGGTTGGTAAGAATTTATGCTGGGTGAGTGAAATTCGAGTGTTTTTTTTTTATGCGAGTTCCCTTTGTGTACTAGATCCCCTTTCTCTCTGCACATCAGCCTGTCCCAGTGGTTCAGTGGTTAGCGCTCTTTGTCTCTGAATCTGGAAGGTCCCGGCTGGGGCTGGTATACGATTATAGAATTTTGGGGTGAGTGAAATTCAGTGGCGGCCCCATTCTGATGTGATTATAAACAGAGGTCTTGTGTAGATCCCCTTTGCACTTTGCACATAATAAAGAACCCTCATACAGGTATGTAAATCCTGTCCCTGTGGGAAAATTCCAATCTCACTCCGTCGTCGGGTTATGACCTTCGTTGTCGCTTACTGCGACGTTAAAAATCAAATCAAATCAATAAAAAAAAAAACACAAACACACTATCTGCACATCAAAGAACCCTTAAGTTATGCCCTGCGCATTACATCTTTCATGATTCATGGTAACTCCTCCGTGGGTAAATTTCAATTTTCTTTTCTTCACCTCTATTTAAATTCAATTTTATGAAGTTTTGATCTGAACTGTTTACGGTGATATCAGCAGTTTGATGGCCGGTACTTCTTTAAAACTGCAATAGACACCCAGGATATTTTGAAACATATGTAAACCCAACTCTCTTTTCCCTTTCTATAAAATATGCATGGGTTCTATAACATATATCACGTCCGCTTCACACCTCTCTTGTTCATGTCTGTTCTATGTCTTATCAGTCCTAAAGCGTGGCACTATAATAAAAAACTCTTTGGGATCCATATATTATATTTGCATTATCACATTTATAACAAATCCAATGCTAGCGCATGGACTTTTTCACATACTATTTTTAGGCCAAAAAATATCGATGTAGATTATCGCGAATAACTCTCTTATATATCGATATTAAATTTTTTTTTTGCAGCAAGGATTATACAGTCTGACCGGGGGAAGGTAAACCATTATACCCCCTAATAATCAAGGGTTCTTTAATGTATACAGAGATAAGTCTAATAGGCCTATACAGGCTATACACAAAGGAACCTCAGTTTAAACTTGCACCCGAAAGAGCCAGCAATTTAAGAATTTCTCAACGAACTTAATTCGATCAGATGTGTGAGAAAATTTCTTTCACGCTGATCCAAGTTCGTTCTTGCCAGTTTCGACCCGGATTTAAACCCTCAGCACTAATTAGGTTCATGAAGAAATCGCCAGTGCATGGTTGAGCCTTTGCCCCTGAACCCAAACCTCCGCGATTCAAAGCCCTGGTAAAATTTCTAGGAGAGTGAAATTCTTAAAATGGTACCGTAGCTCTTTCGGATAAGAGTTTAAACCGAGGTTCCTTTGTTGTAGATCTTTGTTGATCAATGCACATTGAAGCACATCACTAAAAATCCTTAGGCTATATGAGGGGACGTCCTCCTTTGGTAATAAATTGATCTCTCACTCCGTCGTCGGGCTATGAACACCCAGCAACAAACCAACCAACCAACAGACCAGAAACCATCGAGTCACCGGTGGATATCCGGCTACAGAATTGTTTACACCACATAAAAAAATAGCTTTGGGCTTGGGTACCGTAGCTAGTTATAGAAAAAGGTTTTCTTGAATTAGTATTCTCCCGAAGAGCTCATAACTTACTTAACTTACATTTCCTGATTATACCAATTGTTACGCTTATATACATTGGCACTATAAGAAGTCAATAACATTTTACGGGAAAGCTCATAAAAGGCAAAGTATACATCAGTATATCCAAGGCAAGACTATAATATGCAATATAATTATAATATTGTACTTGCCCATACACTCCTAACGGTGTATCCGTATGAGGAGCAAAGAATTTCATTTCGGTCGTTATTGCAATAACATGCAATCTCAATCACAGACACACTATACGTATGAGGCCTCATTCTTTTTGTCTCTCTCTCTCTCTCACTGAATTTTTTTCCTCCTTAGTTTCTTTGGGGAATTCGTTAAAGAATTGTATCTATAAACTTACGGGTATATGTATGAGACAGTCAACAGCATTCATTGCATGATGCTGGTCGATAATACTTGACATTATGATGTGGCAAAAACATATTATGGAAAATGATGGGACTTTTATATAACAGTAATATTTTATCCCAATGTTAAATTTATATTTCCAACAGTAGGACTATAGCCTAATCTATTATTGGGGCAGGCGGTTACTCCGGTTAGTCACTTCTTACACCTCATACCGGTACTTAAGTTATAGGACGGGTCGGGTTTATAGCGACTTACATTCCTATAGGTTATTTATTGCAAACCACTATTCACTATATAACCAGGAGTATATCAAGGAGTGCGTTATACTGCAGAAAGCGATACCGATTTTCAAGAGCTTTCCTAATTCACCGCTATGCGGGATTTCTTGGCGCTGCGAGCGCGTGCTATATTTTAACATAGAACGCCTTCGGACGGAATGAAAGAGAGTTACTTGAATATCGGAATCATCTCACTACAGAGGCATGGACATTGGACAGTAACGCACTCCCTATAGCTATACTGTATAACTCGGAGATAATTTTACGGGCTAACGGCTAAGCAGGCTAAGTTTAATATAAGTTAGACTAATTAAGAATATTTTTCCTTCTAGAGGGCTAAGTTAGCTAGTCTAAAATCCAATTTATTCATAAAAAAAGTTAAACACTAAAAAAACAGCATATAAATAACATCTTCAGCATATACATGTCTTCATCAGTGCACCACTTTCTCGGAACGATATTGCTATAGGTTCCACTTCTCATGCTTCTCACATGATTCTGTATGATTGTATCTGTCTCTGAGATAACTTAACAAGCAAAAATAACTGGTATAGCCCATTTCTACTCCTACTATAGTATATACTCTACTATACCGGTACCGGTATTATACCGTATTAGGCTAAGGTTATTCTGTAGAATATTAAATGACGAGAAACCTAGAACTTATAAATACGAAAGACGATATATTATATAGCCTATGGAATTTTTTTTCAAAAATAATATGCTTTATGATAGAAAACTAAAAGAACAAAAAAATTTATTTAAATGTTTACATAAGTTATATAATATAAAGTCATATTTTTTAAAATATTAAAATGGAAAGTGCTTGTATACCTATATATAACCAAGAGTATATACCATACTCTTGAATCTTGATATAACGGTATATTGTCTGAGAGAACTTGTGAATTTATATATTTTTATTATTCACTATAATATCAAGTAACAGCATAGGTGACTAACATATCTTGGCGGAAACAAAATTGGGAGTATAAATTTTATTTGTTTAAACAAGACCATATGGAATATTTCGTTTCACGCCTTTAAACGTAATTGTTAGTATTATGTGACAATTAAAGAATGAAATATACACTAACACGTTTAGAGTATACGTGAAGAACTTGGCTATGATTTGGTTCACCTGTTGAAGTGTTTTTTTGAAGTATACTACTACAACCAGCTTCGAAAGTGTATTCACGGTATTATAAACTCAAAGAGAAAAGTGTTTGGCACTTATCCAGAGCACTGTCCTCAATTTTTGCGGGAAAAAAAAAGGACCGCCTCAAATAACGATGGTTTTATGTAGGAGAATAAGTTGGAAAAAAAGAATGTAATTCTCATAAAATATATTAAGTGGAATTACGCCTGTCATCGAGCATGCTGCATAATAAATAGGAGAGGCGCGAGACTAATATTAATATAAATGTTGCATATTTTTGGCATCGCGAGTGTCTAGCTCCCATAATATTAAATTTTTAAAATAAGCGACGCCGTAAATTTACATTATAAGGCATAAATGATTAATAAATTTTTATGTGCTACCAAAAAATTAAATATTTAGCGCTTGCAGGCTTTCGCGAATAACTTATAATAAAAAAATCTTTAGGCTAATAAAATATGTATGTGATTCCTCAGACCGAATTTTTATTAATAAAAAATAAGCGTGTTTTATTTTGTTATAAATCAGAAAAAAATCTCAGATATTATAAATTCTTCTAGATAGGCTAGTAGAGTTACCAATTTTCTGCGTGATTTTTTTTTTTTGCAAAAAATATTCATTTTACCGTAAATTTAATATATAAACGAGTATTATAATGTAGTTCGATTTTCATAAAAAAATTATTTAAAAAATAATAAATTCGAAAAATTATTATTATATAATAATACGGAGGCTACCTATCCGTTTTTTTTTTCATCATAATACTTAGGGTTGATAACGAATTCTAAATTAATAACTTATGTACGTATAAAAAGCATACTGAGTGCGAACGAAAATTCTATAACTTAGTACCTTTCAAAAATTTTAAAGCTGGATATCCGCTAATATATTGGATCAAACAAACTTTGTTAAGAACAAAGTGGAATAAATATTGAAGATGAATAATATTAAGTTAAAGTTTGTGGTCTAAAAATTTCATTTTTAGGTTTCGACCTGGTATAATGGGATATCGGGAATTACCCGATCATGCAATACGATAATGTCCTTACGGATGGACCCAGATGAAGACCACGAAGGTACTTAGGAATTTTATGATGCATGAAACTATCTTTGTCGTACCGCATTTCATAATACCTTTTTTCAGTGTTGGGAAATGAGTACTGTCCTGGTTATACAGACCGCCATGGGAAATGGAAAAATGGTTTTTTCTGTCCGAACGAAGCCGATCCACAAGCTGTTTTCTGTTGCGGAACAAGCGCTTATAAATATTGTTGCACCAGAAAGGAGGAAAGTCAGCAACAAGATGCAGGGTAATTATATATTTTGGTGCTTACCTCGGCTTCTCTTTTAAGAGATTTCAATTATTGCTGAGCAAAAAATTTATTTAATAGTATTACCCCTATTTAATATTTCAGAGTTGGTTTGTTGCTGGTGTCAATATTTGTCGGAATGCTGGTGTTTGCTCTACTCTTTTGCTGTCTCTGCACTTGCTGTGTCTTCTACAAGAAACGAAAGAAAGAAGCCACTAGCAGTGCGTCTGTTAATGGAGGTATAAATAATTCGCGTGGGTGTTCTTAATTAAATTCACCAACTAATACTGTAATATGTTTTTTTTTTCTGAAAATAGGATTGTACAGGATGCAGTGTAGCTCAACCGCAAGTGGAGTGGCCAACATGTATTCGTTTTCCAACCAGGCTAGTTCGGTGACAACTCCAGTGGATGCATGCTGTAGACAGATTGAGGAACTGGACTGCCAGAATCTTCAAACTCCTACGGCAGATGGAGCAGCTCTTTACCATAATCCTCGGTCGTTTTACGACGGATACGCAGGACGAAACCCGGGTAAGTTTAAGAAGAACTTTCCAAAGATCTTATAGTTGTCGTAACTTCTGTGAGCTAGTTATCTCTGGCTCTATTATACCTTTCTACACGAGCATATTTTTTTTCCAGTTTCCAATTGTACTCCTTCTCGATCACTGAGTGGAAATCTCGCAGACATCAACACAGCACCACATTACTACAGCACAACAGTTTTTGCAAACCAGAACCGCAAAAATTCCGAAAATCCATATAGCACTATCAGGCCTCGTCCTCATATCAGGTACGGTTATAAAATGTCGCCCACTTTAAACATCCCAATAAGAAAAAATCCTTCTTACCCTCCGCCTTGACTAATAACTTATATTGATCGCTAATAGAAATAGAGTTCTCCAGATAGAACCCATTTCTGTTTACGGATTTCTAAAAATATTGTACAGTAACAAGCTCATATTTTTTTCAGTTACGTTAGTACACCATTACCACAACTTGTAAACGAGTGCCAACCGACGGAACTACACAAGAACCCCTCCCAAAATTCATTGAACAACCAGCACAACAGTAATTCCACGCAACAGCAAGACACGCTTTACTGGTCAACAAAGTTCTAAAATATCTTCCATACTAGTAGTGTAAATTTTATTTTTAGATCCGTAATCTGCAACTATTCAGCTGGAAGAAATAACCCACCGGTTTTTTTTACAGTATTAACATAAACTAAAAACAGTTACGGATTCATCACACATTGTGAGAGCTTAAACATGACAAAACTATTTTGAAATAGTCAATGTCATATTTCTAATATAATTTTTACGTTGTCCATAATAATATAGACGAATTACTTTATAAAATAATACGGTAAGTTTTTAGTGATTCCGATTAGAAAAATGTGCTCATGAATTATAATAAAAATTTAAAAATTTGTACTCAATTTTTCAATATCACCGAAAGTTCCTTTCGGTGTAACTACAGGAATGGATATTATCCATTCCTAGTGTACGAACATATAGGACTACAAGAATGTGTTTAAAAAAATAGTATAATTATGGTGTAAGTTATTAATTATTATTTAGGCAAAATTTTAATTTTGTTGAGAATATATTTTATGGCGCCAGTTTCTAAGACCTCAACATAAAAAAATACGCATGCACGGGTTTCAGCGCAGGAATAATCAATGTATACCTACTGTAGGCTAATAAGTAAAATAATGCTTGGAAGTGGATGTAAAAATTGCAAACATATCGGGTTAATCGGATATTATTAAATGCCAATGGAAAGATGATTTGCAGATTAAATACATGGATATAGTGAAATTTGCACTCATTTTTCAGAATCAGCATTTTTGGAATACCGAAACAGTAACAAAGTAAAAGTTGCTGCTGGTAAATTAGTGTTGTTCAAGGTATAAACTTTGTTGTTGCAAGTAATTGTAAGAATTGTGATTGTGCGCAAAAAGAAGAAGAAAATATAGTACAGAGGTGCAGATGTTTGGCGGTAATGCCTTAACTTAAATGGCCACCTGGTGCAAACATGCCAACATGGTATCCAAAGGTCCAATTCTTAAATATTTTTTACGAGTGTGTTGATTATTATATTTGTGAATTTAAATGTTAAGTTTGTAAGAATACTGTACTGCTCAGTCCGTTCAATTTAATTTTAATTATATAATAATAATTATTAAGTAAGTTTTTAACTTTATTAATGGTGGGGATTGAACAGGATGGACTAGCTCGTGTACGTATTGTATGGTAGGCTAACCTAAGTTGTGATGAAGTTTCTATTTGGTTGTGTATGTACGAAATCGTGTTTTAATCAAATGAATATACAGTATAGTGGCCAAATGATGATTTATTCTGTCACTAAAAAAAGCTCAGATTCAATCATTGCAAACTTGTTTTTTATATGCATGCTTCCAAAAATTTTCACGTATGTGCTCATAATAATTTTTTTCACAAAAAATGAAATTGTTGAAGTTTTTAGTACTATTCTACACTTTGTATATGGTTCTTTTAATATTTTCTATTACAGTTGAATAAACTAATAATAGTTGTATTAATTCTAGGAGTAAAGTTTATTATAAACAATAAAAAATGTATTTAGAAAGCGAACAAGTGACCAATTTCAAATTTGGCGCCGTTTTTTCTAGTCGAAGCGTTTTAAATTTTTTTTTATAAACTATCTGATTGGTTGCAGAGGCGCTTCTTGTTAAGCCCAATGAAATTTTTTTTATAATGATATAATGATATGTAAATATTTTTAAAATATACAATCAATTTTAATAAAATTAACATTAAATTATGAAATTTAGATGCCTGATTTTAATTCTAACATAAACATCAGAAAAACCAGGAAAGAAAGCAAGCTAAAATATTTGGCAACCATTACCAAAATGGCAGCTCCCACGTAATTATATAAACAAGTTTGAAGAAGACCCAAAAAGTTTAACATAATGTTAATTTTAGATTAGTGATCATGTTTATTTTATGAAATCAACAATGGCTGGTACGAGAAGTATAAGCACAGAGAGGAAATATGTCCATCAACTTCCGTATTCGATTGTTCAAACACTTTCTAATATTTTAGACGTAGGAGCTTACTGGACAGAACTGGGTAACATATTTAGAGAATTATTATTTTATTTATTACAAAATAAAATTAATTGAGGTTATATTAATTTTATCAAGGAGGTAAACACTTGAATCTGAACTTCAGCAAAGTTGCGGAACTGAAGCATGGTTATAAAATGCGCGGAGAGAGCCCTACTGAAGAAGTTCTGAAGCTGCTTGGTGCCAAAAATCAAACCATCAATGACCTATTTTTTACTCTTTACAAAATGGACCATCATCAAGCTATGTCTGTTCTTAAACCATTTGGTACGTATTCCTGAACTTAGTGAGCTGTCAGTAGGCAGTTAGTTCAGTCAGCTGGATGAAGAAAGTTGACTTCTCACCTGGAATGGATCCATTCCTGCTATCATCCTATGCATTCTGATCCACAAATGAGCTAAGCTAACCTATTTTATATTTTAGTTGATAGCAAATATCATCATCTTATTAATGAAGAGGACAATGTTTCAAAGGTTATAAGGGGTATGTGCTGTTACTCAACAATTGACTATTTTAAGAGCTCATGAATAATGACTTAATTTAAATTCATTAATTTTTTAAAATTCATCTAGGTTTTAACCAGTTTGCTTCATTTTCTGATAATGATGAGGTATGGTATTTTAGCCCAAAACATTTTAACATTTTAAAAAGATGAATTTTTTCACTCTAAACTTATAAATTTGTATTTTATTGCAGAGGGAATCACAGGATACCATTTTAACTAATTTGCCTACCAGCTCTGAAAGAAATTCTTGTGGTGACAATAGGTAATGTTATTGTGTTTGATGCACATATTTTTAAAGCATTGATAATATTGTTGATGTTGCTTATTTAAATAATTATTTTATTCGTCTAATGTAGACGAGAAACAACATCAGCAGCAAATTGTCCAGATTCCAACAGGTCTGCTAATGCCCAGGATGCTGTTGATGATTCTGTTATCAAGTTTTCGTTTGAAGATATTCTCGAAGCATCCGAAAACTTTAATAAGGATAATGAACTTGGTCGAGGAGCTTTTGGAACTGTATTCAAAGGGACTCTTCGACAGAATCTCGTAGCCATAAAAAGAATTGAAAAGGTACTAGTTTACAGTAATTAAGTTATAAAAATAGTGTAGGCCTATTATTTGAACATTCCCATTTTAAAGGGTGTGTGATGGTTTGAATTGCAGACCCACTTGGATTCAATAATAATAGTGAAATGTTTTTCACCAAAATTTATGAAGTAGGCTAGTATTCTGTTCAATTTATAAATAAATAGCCTAACTTAGGCCTAGGTAATCCTTAAAAATTATTATGGTGTCACAACATGGAATAAAAAGATATTTAAAGTGCTAGGGACATTTAAAACTTTTTTAAACCATTGAATTCTTCATAATTAATTACTCCCTCTGTCCGGAAATAAGTCCACCAAAACGTGTTTTTTTCATATTTTATTGTTATTTGTTGTAAACCAAAAT
>JAQGBM010000853.1:0-12061 GCA_034698405.1 Symphylella vulgaris | reverse complement strand
GCGCAAATATTCTTACTCCCATAGAAACCTATACAAACTTCGGAGCCTTATAACTCCCGAATTTCGGTGGTGACCTACCATTTTTAAAATGGAAATCTCATCTGAAGGGTTTAGTCTATTTTGAAATAAAATTTCAAATTTTTCTTTGACTTACTTTATTTTTAACATGGGATTTCCTATATACAAGCCGATTTCTAGTACATGAATATTTAGAAAGAATGGAGAAGTATAATAACTCGTTAGGCCGACCCTGTCTTATGGGAAAACACTATGATGATAAGCTTGAAAATCCTTTTGGTACTGTGCACAATAGGAGCTTTTATCCTATGTTATTATATATGTAAACTTGGGTTAATATGGGCAATTCTTATAAACAATAAAATATAAAGTACGAGGAAGTTGTAAAATGGAAAAAGAAACGGTAAACAAATACAAAACACGGCACTGTTGTTGTTTTATGAATGTGGGTGCGGAGAGGAGGTCAAAGATATTGCTAGCGACTTACTACTCAGAAGCTCAATGACACAAGAAACCTGTTTTCTTATTTTAATAAATTACAGTAGAAAAAATCAATTTGCTACGTTTTACTTTATATGTAAAAAATAGGTTAAAATTTTCACTTCGGGAACAAAATCCGCATTTATAAACTGAGCTCCAAATTTTATTCATAGGAGCGCGAAAGTCGTCCACATTTTTCACAATTTTTTTCCCTTACAAGTTACGATCTACCCAATTTACCCAAACAATAGTTTTGAGTTATATTAGTTTAATGTTTGTACTGTCGTAGCCTTCGGAAATTCCGAAGGCTACGGTACAGTAGTGTACAAACATTCCTAGAATGTAATAGTGAATTACAACTAACTGTAGTTAGACGTAGACCTACAGTCTACACTAGAACTTTTATAACTTATCAGGATAACGAAATCCGGATAAGAAAATCTGCTTGAAATCCTCGTGTATAGCCGCGCGTTATCCAGATATCGATCGCAGATTTCGCAGTATACACTAGGATTTCAAGCAGATTTCCTTATAAAATCCTGATATTGAAAGCCTAGTGTAGCCTAGGTCTTACCTAATTTTACGCGTTATCAAGAGTTGGAGCAGTAGCACTATTTTGTTATTGGTGGACCTCAATGGATGAACTGCACCTATAGCTTACCAGTTCAACCCAACCTAAGCGACACTAGCAGCATTTTCAGACCTACAAACATCGTGACAGCCCGCGTAATGCTTAAAATTATGTGTATCTGTGTCGGTGTTCTACGGCAACCATAGGCTAGGCTACTAAATCCTATACATACCAAATTCTTATAACATTCACAATAGCCTAGCTACGTATTAAAACAAGCAGGTAACTAAGTTTTATAAGAAAATCAGGTAGGCTATAGTGTAGACTAGGTACAAAACCAACTAAATAAGACCCAGAGAAATCTACATAACCATTACGGTAACCTACTCTATCTAGAGAAATTGGTAAAAATTAAATATCTTTACCTTTCAACCGGCAAATGAATTTTCGATTTTTCTCGGAGATGCCAACAAAAACACGGTATATAAACAAAATACGAAGTTATAAAAGTTTTACTCAATTAAATGGCGCTTCAATGACAACAAAGTTAAAACAAGTATAAAAAGAATTATGTACAGACGTGAAGCGCAACTCAGCATCAAGTAGAACGCCCAGAAAAGAGAGTGAACAGCTGACGTCTGTGACCATAAACGGATTTGCGACGTCACGGCAAATGTAACTTCTACAACAGTTTTGGGAGGCGCGAAGCAGCAAAATGCTCATCTATATAAAATAAAATCTGGAACGCACACGTATATGTGTGTACATAGTCCTGCTCCTGACTATACGTGGGCGGAACCCGTCCCCCATCACATTTTTTCACGGTCAGGAAAGTCAGGTATAATCCCGACACACAGCTCATTTGTTTGTTTTTATGTCTGTCTGTCTATAGACGTCAAAACACGCAGGTTTTTACTATAATAGATTTACTGTGAATGGATCCTTGAAATGGGATACAGACAGTCTAAATAAATAGGAAATGGTATATGAAAACAATTTAAACTATTTTTTTTTTATCAAAAAGTCTAGGACTAGCTAGTACTGTACTATAGGCTTCGACGTGTTGCCTAGTACTGTAGGTAACACGAATTTTTTATAAGATTATTATAGGTTAGGTTAGGATGTAATTTTCTATAATAGGTCCGTATACTGTTTTCCCTTTAATTCTGTAAACTGCAAGTGCAAGGGTATGTAGGTCTGGATATTAAGGGAGATATAGGCCAAACGGGTCGCCGGAATAGCTTCGAAAAATTTTAAGTTCGAACGGAATAAGTTCGCCAATTTTAACTTCAATAATTTGCGAACTTTATTCCGTTCGAACTTAAAAGTCGTTCGGTGCTATTCCGGCGACCCGGGCCAAACGAGCTTTGTAGAAGGAGCCTAAATACGGTAGGTAGGTGTAGGGCTGACCTTTTGGTATAGTGTGACTGTGTGAAATGCGCCAAATTATGCTTCTATCTCAATCACAAATCTATAAGGAAACGGTAATGATACCAATAATACTGTGTAGATTACCATTACGTATGATTACTGAGTAGATTACCATTTATTTCTAATAATAATCTACAATTTACCGACCTATAATTTACGCAATTTTATTGACGTAATGGCGTTATGTGTTATTAAATAAGACATAAAGGTCTCTACGGCAATAAAATTACGCTGCAGTCTCTACAAAAGTAGCCTACATCAGGCAGGGTAGTGGGTATTCCCGAAAGCCGCAAGGCGCCAAGGGAAGTTAGCAGCGCCCTTGGCTTGGAGGCTGCCGCTGAACTAACTTTTGCCGTTCAAATCACGGATGGTCGAGATTGTAGGTAAGAATATTTTCGGGCGAACTGATACTATTTAAACCGACTAACTATAATGCTCTTTGCACAATAAAGAACCCTTAAAACATCTTGAGTGGTCTGGGGCGTAGTCCAACACGATCTTACAGGTAAAATAAATAGTTTCGTAAAAAAAATCAAAGCAACAAGCCAGGGGGATGAAGTCTACCTTCCTAAACCAATTTAGCAATGGTTACGGATATTTTAACGCTTCGAAATTTCGCAATGTATAGGGTAACGCTAGAACATATAATACGGAGTATTATTCCGTATTGACGCAAATAATGAAGACCACATTTCATTTCCTTCATACGCACACAGAGAAAAATAATAAAACTACAGTAAAAAGCAGCAGGTATAATGCTAAAATAAATAAATAAAATATTCTATAAACTACTGCATAAAGAGGTGTAATAATTGGTTTGGTTTTTAAATAAAAAAAAGCTAATTAGCATGAAGAGAGGAATATTAAAAAATAAATAATTATTTTTCTATTTAAAAAAAATTACTCTCACACATCAACAATCACTCTTAAATAATTACTGTAATAATTAATTTCTAAAATACCCGTAATTACTTTAACCCCATTAAATTTCCCCTTTTAAAATAGTTATTAAAAATAATAAAAACAAACAACCACAAATTACTTTATTATTGTAATAAGTAATAAAAATATATTTTGGTCTTTTTATTTTTAATTAAATAATTATAAAACAGTTATCATTATTACAAATTATTAGCAAAGTGGCATTTTTACTTTTGGTTTTTTTTAATTTAAATAGGCCTATTATGTTTAAAAATTAAGTACGAATTCACTTTTTTTCCTAATTTCAGGAAATTTAATGTTTTACTTTAATTTTGGTTATTTAAAAAATGCCACCAAGCTTTAACATCACATTGTTAATTATTATTTATTTAATTTTAATACCTCTCTTCATGCTTATTTTAAAACTACAGTGGGGTCAGTCTCATAAGTCATAGGTTACGAGTAATTACCGGTAGGATGTTGTCGAGCTCGTAATCGGTTAATAAATTATTTTTGGTTAATAAAACTCGAACTAAAAACGTGTTCATTTAAACTAAGGATGTTTAGAAATAAATATATAGGGTAAACGTTATTATGATTCATGATTGTACTGTATTATGCAAATAATAATCTAACCTAACAGCAAATAAATCCAATACTTAGTCAAACAAAAATGTTACGTGTGATCACAATTAATATTAAGTCAATAGGTAAATATTGAAATTACTGTAATCTGGGGGTGAGTTTCTTATCTCAGTTGGCTGAACACAACTGTCAGCCACTCAGTCTCCGCGACTCAAAGATCTTCACCCATAGGAATCTGATTTATTCAAGAGGAATAGAACCAACGAAAGTGTAAGAGGATGGATGGGCTATTAAACCAATTTGGAAAGAACACAAGTACTGTATTGGCCTATTTCGTGTAAAAAAAACAGAAAGCTACGGTCTTTAGTAAGGGTTAATGTTTGCGATTCAGATTAATTTTGTCCTCCTTTTTTGACTGAACATCTTTAAAACGTAGTAAAGATGAGCAAAAATGGGGAAAGGGTAAACCAATTACTGTAGCTTGGATTCAAAACTCTTTTTCAAATCCGATAATTATTATGTCAGACTGAAAAAATTAATATTAAACGTCCAACTCGTAAAATTAAACTATTTCGATGGAATGAAACAACATTTTTTGTCGCCCTCTTCTACGGAAGAGGGGGGAATGTTTGGTTCGGAATTGTCAAGATGGCTGTGACCCCGGAATAGAGGAAAGAAAAAGTATTGTTTGAGTCCGTTAAAAGCTTGACGCGTCAGTTCGAGCAGGGCAACGAGCAACAGTTTGAGCCAGAAAAACCTCGTAGTACTAGTAGTAGATAAACTCACGTATTCGGCAGCCAGTTTGGTTTCCGAGAGAACGGCTTTGTTGGCATCGCACTTTCCGAATCTTTCCTCGGCGATGCTCAGGGCCAGAGTCGATTCTTCGATTACGTTGTTGAGGTCCTCCACGTCCGAATCGGAGGAAGAACTCGATGAGGAAGAGCTCCCTCGATTCTCTTTCAATTTCTGTACAAAAAGTATTTGTTTAATTTTTTTAAACGTCACTGAGAGCGACAACGAAGGTCATATTAGCTCATAACCCGACGAAAACTTGTTATGCCGCCAATTTTACAATTTTGTAGCAATATGTCGCGTTCAGCTTCAAGTGAAATCGGTATGAGACGTACCGGTATTTTTCGACTTTATGCAACAAAATTGCCCAAGCTGGAGATAAATTCTCCTCGTGTGCAGTCGGCATTAGAATTAAATTTAGCTTATAATACAGTCGAAACCGGTTATATCGAAATAACGCTTATACTGTAGCAAATAAATTTGAAGAAAGGGTTGGATTGGTATTCAAGTCCATGTATTTTATTTCGGTTACAATATAACGAAACTGTTATTATGAAATTACGGATATAACGAAGTAAATTCTTTAGAATTTCGTTATAGGGCCTAAAATTTTGAGAATTCCCCACAGGTTTGAACAATTTTGAAACGAAAATCGTTTCATTTTATACAAAATTCAAATTATTAATGAAGTAGCGTAAAATTCAAAGTGCAAAGCCGAAATTGCACGTCAGAATGTCATTTCCCACAGCACCGATATACTGTAGAAGAATTTCGTTATAACCGTTTCGTTATAACCGAAATAAAATACATTGACTTGAATAGGAATCCAACCATTTCTCAAATTTATTTCGCTATACGCGTTATTTCTCTATAACCGATTTCGTTATAACCGGTTTCGACTGTATTATGTCTAAAAACTCATCCGGAAGATTTCTAAAACACGTTCGTACCCAAGATTGGGTTAAATAGCAAAAACTCCTTATACTGGCTTTTATTATTTCGTTACCTTGTAAAAATGTATCCTTGTTTTTCTGGTCTTCATGGAAGATCGTCCTCCTCCGGACATGACTTCGTGATAATCGTCTCCGAATTCTGTCAGACGCTTCAGTACGTCTCCGTCCAATGGATGTTCTGAATACGGCTCGCTCGTGTAGGGACCGTCCTATAAATAATTAAACAAAATAATAATTAATACACCGTACCTCGAAATACAACGAATTCTTGACTAAAATATATTAATTAGGAACAAACGTGAAATTAATTTTTTTAAACTGATATCGTAAAATAATGTTTTGATTTCTAATTTCTGTTAGTTCACACTGCATCTTGCAGAACTGATATCTTGCAGCAGGAATAGATTTTTGCATTGCTTTGTAAACCTGCAAGAATTGATTCCAGAGCCGTCCCGATTTTTTAAAGGAAACTTTAAACTTAGAAAAGTTGAGAATAATTTAGACAGGGGAAACCTTAGTTTGAAAGTTTTTAGGAGATGACTAAGTTACCTCGTACGATTCGTACTACAGTATTGGTTTTTCTTAATTTTCATTACTCAAACGACAAACAAAATTAAAAACAAATAAGGTCTCGTATTCATACACACAAATATTACTAACTTAATTTACGAAGGATTTATAATTTAAAAATTTATTGTATTTGCAAGAATGTGGACCAAAGACAAACATTAGTTATAGCCTTAAAGTGCACATTCCTGCAAATACTAAAAGTTTTAAAATAACAAATCCGTCATAAATTAGTAACAATTGTGTGTATGAATACGGGACCTTATTTGTTTTTAATATTGTTTGTCGTTTAAGTTAAGTAATGAAAATTAAGAAAAACCTATAGTACGAATCGTACGAGGTAGTCATTCCCTTAAATAAAATAAAAACTTCCCTGGAAGCTGCAAGAGTTGGGTTAGCTTTTATCTCCTATATTCTAGAGGTAAATACTGTAAAGTTTACTTATCCTGGGAATTAATTATTACCTGATAATCGTCCCAAGCTTGCTCCGAAACCGAACTCAGTTCCTCCGTCGTTCCGTCGCCTCTCCTCGGAACATTACTACCTCTGAATCTTCTTCCCGACGCCCTTCTACTAATCACCGTCGTCGGTGCTTCCTGTTCGCTATCTGACGTCTTGAGATTAGCCGTTGCCATGTCCGTGTCGCTTCCTATAATTTCCTTTTTCATCGCCGACCTCGACGTCGAGTCCAATCCTTTCGAAGATGCCGCCGCCATATCTGTCGCCCTTCGACGCTGTTGCAACCTGGCGCCGCTGGTCCCTTCTTTCCCGTCGCTGCTCCCAGATCCGCTTTTCTTGTAACGCCTCCCCGTCTCGCTCCCGGACGAATTTTTATGATGGTGGTGGGAATGGTGGGATTTGTGATGCTCGATTTTAGTCGAGGGTTCGTGAAGACCCATCGAACGGGACCTCTTCCTATCCAATTTTCCCCCGGAATTCGAGAGCAGAGAGTTGAGAGCCGATTCGGAATTAGAATAAGACAGAGTTTTCGAGGTCGAAGTTGAAGACCCACTCTCGTGAACGCTCCAGGGACGTTCCCCGCGCCGCTTTTTGTTACTTCCACTCCTCATGACCACCTTCATTTCGGCGGAGGCAAACGACACCAACTTTGGCGTCGCTTGCGTTGTCGGTGCATCCAACGCGTCGGTCGATCCGTAACTCACTCTCCTAGCGACGCCCCGACAGTGTATAACGCTGTTATTCTGTTCGTCGTCTTCGGACGTTTCAACATCGGACCCATTTTCGTCGCCGCTGCTACTAGACGTGTATTCGCCGCTGGCGTCGCACGAACTATCGACGGTAACCGACGGAGAAGCGACGGGAACCCTGCCTCCTCCGGACGGCGTTGTGGGGACTTCGTCGGGTTGATCTTTAAGCCATTCCCTCACCCTGCTCTGTTTGCTTGCGGCGCGCGGATGGTGTTGACGGACTACGTCGTCGCGAACCAGTTTTTCCGCCTGTTCCGCAAGCTGTACGAAATCCTTGCGCATGCGTCCATGTACGCGGGTACTGTGCATCGATACGACCTTATCCTCGCTCCTTCCGGCTCCGGCGGCTAAACGTCCTTCGCGCGATTCTATCCAATCCATTTCGTCGAGTAGATCGCGTTCCCTCTCCCCTTTTATCGGAGTCGACGCCGTGACGACATCCGACGGAAAATCGCCACTGCAGACTTCCATCTCTTCATCTTCCATTTCTTTCGTAGCGTCGGCGGCGCCTTCGGGACGAGGAGAGTCGCCACCGACCTCGGTTTCAACGTGAGTAAAGTAATAGGTGGCGCAATTTGGACCGGCACGAACCTGAGTATTGCCTCTACTCGCCACCACCGACATAACGCGTTCCCTCGTGCTCTTTTGATGTTGCGGAAGCGGCGGCGAATTTTCGTCGGCGTCGCCAACTTGCTCATACTCCTCTTCTTCTTGCGGCGACGAATTTTCGACGATTGGTGGCGTCATTTCGTCGGGTGGCGTCGATTCTTCCGACGAACTACAGCTGTTATTGACGTTATTGTACGTGTAGACGCGAATACATTCGTCGTTTGACATGTGCGCCGAACTCTCGCTCGAATAACCGACGTCGTGAATCATCTCGTAAGACGACGACGTGCCCCGATTGCTACCAAACGTCGTGGTTGTCGTAGTATCCGACGGCGACGTGATGGCGTCTTTGACGAGATCCATGGCGACGTTGCCTCCGACGCTCTTGTCGCTAGTCGGCGTCATCACCTGGCAGTTGGTACCGACGTCGCGGGTTTTAGTCGTGGCCGTCGTCGAGTTGTTATTGCCGTTGCTTGAACCCAATTGTTCGTCCAAATCGGTCATTTCTACGCAGCTGCTGCAGTCCGTCTCATCTGTTGAAGCTCTCGTTGTCTGCTGTTGTCTTGAACCGGTCCATGATCCGCAGAGACGCGGGTATTTGCTCAGGGGTTCGTCTCCGCTTTCCAATAAATCTGATCTTGATGACGAATTCTGCAAATAAAATTCAATAATTAATTTTAATAATTTCTACAGCTTTAATTAATGTTTTGTGGGTTAACACAATAACGCTAGAGAACACTTTCCTCCTGGACGAATTTTGCCTGCACAAAGCAACGTTACGATTATTATTTCCCCTCGAGGGATCTTTATGTGCAGAGAGCAAGGGGAACTAGGTTTTTAAAAACTATTTTCAAGCCCTCATACGAATCTGTTGAAAAGGGGTATGAGAATTATAGTACAAATAGTAGGGGAGAGTAGGGAGACTTGAGACGAGGGAGACTTGAGAGTCCAGAGCCCTCAACATTTTTTTTCCTAAACTACTTCGCTTTTTCTGAATGTCGTGGACTTACTGTTCAGGGCGCTAATTATTCTATCAGCTTAAAAAAAGGACTTGTCTCAAGTCTCTCCTACAATCTAGCAAAACAAAAGTTCTGCAGTCACAAAATTACCAATAATTATTTTCTTCACTCATTATATAAATATTTGACTGATCCCTTGAAAGAACCCATGAATTTTCTCATCCTAAATTTCCTATAACGATCATATCCCCATCTAACCTGGATTCCAAATTTGGGGTAACCGTTTATATAGGTTAATTGTTTTTAAAACCATTGGGGCCTGGCCAGGGATATTGCTCTTATTCCAAAAAGATAAATAAATAAAATAAATATCCTACTATCATGAAACAATCAAACAATGGATCTAAAATATGGGTCTTTCTTTGTGTAACAATCGAGGCGACAATGTTTTTTCCACGTAAATGATACACAAAACGACAATCATTAATTTCGTAACATAATAAAACAACAAAAACACCGTCAAAGCAAATGATATGCTGGTAAAAACGTTCATTGCACACCTGCGTAATATAGTTTTAACATTGAGTACGGTAAAGCACGAAATGTAATAATATTAAAATATAACGCTGAAGTTGTTAAATAGCCATTGAAGCACACCTCATCGGCTTCCAAGGACAAAACAATGATAGATTTAATACTTTGTGTCTAAAGATTAAAAAAGCGGGGAATTGTCCAAGGTAGTAAACGGTACTGTATAAGAAAAACGTACAAGCTGAATAAAGAATAAGCGATTAGTAGTGGTTCGCGTATAACGGTATTATAAATACGTGAGAAGAGGTTCTGAGAACCGGATTTCTCACAGCATCGCAGCATATAACCCCCACCCTTGTAATAAATCAAGTTATATTTTTATATTACGCGCTTTTATTGGAAAATTACTTAACTATATGCCCCGCAGAAGCGGTGAAGGATATTATATTTGAAATAAGGATTTCCTTTATACTCCGTACAGTACGTTATACAACGTCTGGCCTACATGTACTGTAACAGTAACTGATCATTCTATAAAGTGAGCAATGTTTACATCCCGATCTATAGACGACAATATTATTTAACGGGGCCAATTTTGTCTACAAAGGTGCCATTCCCACCCCTCTGTTTTTGGTTAGGTTAAGTACGGTTATGAACTGGTTATAGGCAGGGCGAAAACGAGGACCATTTTTGCGTCTTGCTGTAGGGCGCAAAAGTGTTTTTGCTCTCTGGTTTCGTAACCCCTGAACAGATTTTGACGCATCATAATACTGTATATCGAAATGTATGTCTTGACTCTTGAAATGATCTCTTCGAATACGTAATAAAAATAATGTGGAGTCACTGCATTAAATAAAAGATATTTGAAAAAAAAAAAAATGAAAAATTTCGTGTTAGATTGAGTTTTTCCAAAATATCTTGTGACCCCAAGCATATTATTTTTACGTATTCGAAGAGATCGCGATATGATGCGTCAAAATCTGTTCAGGGGTTACGAAACCAGAGCAAAAACACTTTTGCGTCCGGCAGCAAGACGCAAAAATGTGTCCTCGTTTTCGCCCGGCCTTATGTTGAATATTAATATCGGTAGCTCAGTGGAGCTTTAGAGATCTCGATTGCAGCCTTTCATGTCTGGTAGGGAATCAAGTGTGAATGTATGGGTAATAAGCGGCACATAATACCTGCTGATCGATTTTTTTAATGACCATATTCCCGGCTAATTGCTCTAACTAATGCTGCATAATGCAAAAGGCAATAAGGCATCAACCTTTGGTTAATAGTCAGAACATACAGTAGCAGAGAGGGTGAACGTATGAACCAGAGGCTAGGGATCGATCTATATAAACTCTTCAAATCTCTGTCCCAGCACAGAAAGCCCAATCTAAAACAACCCTATACTCTTAATAGCATGGGATCTGAATGGGACTATCGGTCGATTATAGACTTCATGGCAAGAAAAATCGCACAAATCTTAAAATATCCACAGTGTTCGTGGATGTCTCACATTTCCAAGGAATACAATTCTTCTTATATATGATACTATCCGGTTTTAAGATATGATAGAACGTCCGGGAAATTCGTTAAGCTTTTGCCTTGTCTTTTCACATATTATTACCATATCCAGGAGCACATATTTCACTTATTTTTCTTATAATATAAAAGAGCGTATATCCTGTGTTACTTTTATTATATTTTCCAAGATATTTTTCTGTATATTATAGCCTACACGGGGTAATTTATGTTGCTATATTACAGTATTCATTCTTGTTTACATATTTGCGTATCGAAACAGATTTCGGTGACTCACAATACAATATCTACATAAAATAAAAATGAAAACAAATACAGGCCTAGTTATCGAACGATAAAAACACAGATTGTAACCTTTTTTTATCAAATCAATCCCGATATTTCAACACCAAAAAGTGCAAAAAACCTGCTACTTTATATAAGGTGTTGCAAAACAGAAATTAGCCTACCCACCTTTTCAAACTATAATTGAGAAAAAAATTTTTGACCCCGTCTCTTATAGTTCTAACCACAATAATTACCGTATTATAAAAAGTTAGATGTCATTTTCAAGTTATAATAAAGTCCAATTTTTAACTAGCCATGCACAATTACTCCCCCACACACGTCAAATCACAATCCTACACATGATCCAGACGACAGACACTTTTGCGATCACTCTTCCATCAAAAACTTGAGAAGATAGACCCTTAATAACCCCTGTGATATGGTGGGCGACCGTAATAAGACAAGCTTTCATTTTTTCCGCGATTTTCATAGTGTATCATACGCCCTGTATAATCATGCACCCCCAAAACGTTTATCTAAAGTATTTTACTTTTATATAAGAATCATATAATGTTTATAAGTCGCATAACCTATCATTAACCTTAAAAATTTCGAGCGTAGAGCATTATCCTTATATTA